>CAUYTI010035098.1:0-19839 GCA_963575145.1 Galago senegalensis | reverse complement strand
CACCTGTGGTCCTAGCTACTTGGGAGGCTGAGGCAAAGGATCACTTGAGCCCAGGAGGTCTGGGCAACATAGTGAAACCCTGTCTCTTAAAAAAAATTTATTTGGGACAGCGCCTATGGCTCAGTGAGTAGGGCGCTGGCCCCATATACCGAGGGTGGTGAGTTTGAACCCAGCCCCAGCCAAACTGCAACAAAAAAAATAGCTGAGCATTGTGTTGCCTATAGTCCCAGCTACTTGGGAGGCTGAGGCAAGAAAATTAATTGCCTAAGCCCAGGAGTTGGAGGTTGCTGTGAGCTGTGACGCCATAGCACTCTACCAAGGGCAACAAAGTGAGACTCTGTCTCTAAAACAAACAAACAAACAAACAAAAATTTATTTGGCTGGGCAGGATAGCTCACACCTGTAATCCCAGGCCAAAGCGGGATTGCCTGAACTCACAGGTTCAAAACTAACCTGAGCAAGAGGGAGGCCCTATCTCTAAAAATAGCTGGGCATTGTGGCAGGTGTCTGTAGTCCCAGCTACTTGGGAGGCTGAGGCAAGAGAATCACTTGAGTTCAAGAGTTTGAGCTATGACACTACAGCACTCTACCGAAGGTGATAAAGTGAGACTCTGTCTCAAAAAACATTTTTTTGTCTGGTGATAATAAAGATGCACAGAGATGCATTATCCAGAATGATCCTGTGCACCCTTCACCCAGTTCCCCCAGTGGTCACATATTCCAACACTATAGTATAATATCACACAACCAGGAAGTTGACATGGCTATAATCCAGCTACCTCAGTTGGATTTCATTAGTTTTACATGTACTCATTCATGTGTGTGTGTGTCCTGTTTCTGTATTGAAGTGTAACAATAGCTCCTTTTAGTATTAAAGTGTGTTGACAACTAAGAAATTCTAGCGAGATCGTGGCACCACCACAATAACCACAAGGAAGTGGCCCAAAGCAAAAGTTAAAAGAAAGAAATATTGCTGAAGACTTAACAGGGAACTTCACAGACTGGAACCTGTTAATTCAACCATGCCTTTGACATTCTCTTGACCCTTTTAGAGCTGAAATTCTTAGAAGGGCTTCCATACAATCAATTTTGTTTGATTCAATAGACTGAAGAATATGATATCATAAGACTTTGTCTTATCATTTGAGAGGTTGGGAAACTTAAAATTTGGCAAATATTGAGTTGTAGCATTAAAAAGGTGGGGAATAAGATAGTTTTTACTTGTGAAGAACACTAGTTAGTACAGTCCACTAAGTTTAATTTGAAACTGGAATCTCAGGTGAATGAACAGACTTGAGGACATTTTCCAGTGTTTACTGTAGGATTCATCCTTTGTGTTAGTTGAATTCATTTGAGGGTTGAGGCAAATGCTCCTTTCTTAAATATGTGGGCTGAATAATCAGAAATCTCTTTGCCTACTTGGATTCCATTCCCACCTTTTTGTGCTACAAACACATAGATGTTCCTTTGAGGAACCATCCATGCCCTCTTCTAGTCTAGCTGTCTTTGGGGGTGCTACCCATTAACCTCCCCCATCCCTCCTCCACACTCCTGCCTTCTAGAAAGGGGACATGCCTCAATCAACATATTCATTCTCCCACATGTAATTATTAGCTTAGAAAATGCATCAGTCTAAAATTGGTCAAAAGAGATGTAATCATCTTTTGCTGGGATGATTAGAACAAACAAACTCTTTCCATTGGACTTGCAAGTGTTGATATATAGGCATGGGACACCTGAACACGAGGAGTGAGAACATGCTCTAAATGGAGCCAACATAGAAGAAAGCAGATCTGACAGCCTTTCATAGCACCTAGAATGAGCTGTACCTGATGCTCTGAACTTCTCAGTTACATAAACCAATACACTAATTAATGAATTACCCTCTTGTTTGTGCTTAAATGAATGAGCTGTTTTTATTTCTTTTGTCACTTGCAACTCCATGAAAAGGAACAATAGCAAATAACATCTATTAGGTTAAGCTTGGGGCCATAAATCCTTAAGCTAATTTAGCATTTGTGTTCTCATCATTCAAGAATTGTCTTATCATCTCATCTAGCTACATTACTGCCTGTGATAATCTGCCTGACCCATGGCTTTGCTTCTTAGTGTAAAAGAAGTAACTAGAGTAAATGAATGGCACTGTGAGTACATTAATGCTTCTGACCCTATGATGTTGCCTTTTAAATAGGTTATGCATGTGTAATGCTGCAGCAGGCCATCTGTACTGCTTATTTAAGTTCTGTAATGAAATAGCCAGGGCCCTCATGATTTATTTATGTGATACAGGCAGCCTCCCTCTAAATCCTAATTCAATCTTCAGTCACTGTTTTGTACGCTAGGAGCTTTCATGACTGCAAAAGAAATGTGTGCTGCTTCAGATGGTGCTATTAAAAGAAAATTGTTCCCACCAAAATTCTTATCTCCTGAAATGGGGGGGAGGAGGAAGCTAAATCACTATAAATTATGGAAAAGGAAATTGCAAATGTGTCTTGCTTTCTCTTTATTGGAGGCATTGTTTTATCACAACTGTCAAGTAGAGCATACACCTATTTTGAAAAGCTTTTTACAACTTTGAATTAAGCACAAATGGAGAAATAAGAGGCTGCATAATTAGAGCAGCTAATGGAGCCCCGCTATGCAAAGCAAAGGCAGGGTTTTACCTTTTTCTTCACAAATGGTACCAGCTAGGGGTGGGAGGGGTTGCAGGGGGTGGGGGGAAGGAGAGAAAACCAACAGCAAAATACAGGTAAGAGAAACAACCACCAGTGTTCTGGCAGAATATAAGAATCTTGAAAGAAAAGCTGAGACCTTTAGAATTTCATTCCCTAGGGGCACAGGAAAAGAGGATAGGGTAGAGGAGAAAGGAGGATGAGGGGCAGGGAGGCAGGTATTCCAATTTGTTTCATCTGAATAAGAACAATCAATTAATCTATTCTTGTTGATAGAAACTTTGACTTTATAAAAATTGCAAAAAGTGGGATTTTCTCTTTCCTATCCATCATTAGGTGATTTCTGCAGACTTGGGTCCATTGTTATCACTGCTCACATTAAGCACCTATGCTTAATACAACCAGCAGAGGGAGCAAAAGATTAATGGGTGGGTTCCAAGATTCACCAAGGAAATTCCTCTTCCAGGACTCCCCACTCCCAGTTTGTGAAGGTCAACCTTTTTCCCTTGTCCCCCTCTCTAACCACCTTCCTTTATTTCCCTCTTTCTTACGCTGTCCCCCAAACAACCCTGAACCACCCCACCCAAATGGTCTGGTCATTTGGAAACCTTTTAACCAAAGAGTTCACAGGCTGACATTCTGTTGGCAGAGCTCTTGATGGATTGGAAAGGAGGGGCCCAGTATGGGTCAGACATTTAAAATCATGCTGAAAAGAAAGAATTTTGAATGCCAAGTAAAAGTACTTTCAATCTAAAGTTCAGTGAAAATAATAGGTGGCAAAATTGTGTCTACAATAGAATCTCAAGTATGTAATGATTTTTTTTTAATCGTAGGAAAAAAGAATAGAAATTTTGTCAAATTAAGGTTGGTTACTCTGGAGTGTGATGTGTTTGGAGGTGGGTAGGATTTGAGGGATGATTTTTTTTCTTGCTTCATTATATGTCCATACTTCACATGTATTTACATTGTATATACTCAATGTATATAATTATACATTTATTTAGTCAATATGTTTTGGTCAACCGCCTTGTAAAAGCTTGGGTATACTTTATGTGTTCATAGGCAATATTCTCTGTTTAATCTTGCCATAGAAAATGTTCACATGACCATACTAATTAGCACTATAAAAGGAAAGAAAGAAATGAGCTCTTGAGTTGTAGGTGGTAGGGACAGTATTAGGAGCTGGGTGGGATGTAACAAGATAAGTTAGACATGCTCTGACCTTAGAAAGCTTATAGTCACACCTATCATCTTAGCTCCTTCTCACAATGACTCTACCAGTGCCTTAGTCTATTCCTGCTACTATAACAAGATACCAAAGATGGGTAATTTATAAGCAATAGGAGTTTATTTCTCACTGTTCTGGAGGCTGGGAAGTCCAAGATCACAGCATGAGTAGATTTGGTGTTTGGTGAAGTCTGTTCCATAGATGGTGGCTTCCTACGTAGTGGCAGCATCCTCACATAGTAGAAAAGGCAGAGGGATGAATGCTGTGTCCAACTGGGCAGAAGAGATGAAAGAGCAAGAGGGAGGAATGTTTCCTTGCACCTTTTTTATAAGTACACTAATCCCATTCATGAGAGCTCTGCCTTCATGACATAATCACCCCCTAAAGGCCCTACCTTTTAATATGATCACATTGGCCATCAAGTTTCAACACATGAATTTTCAGGGGACACATTCAGACCCTATCTGTGAGGTAGACAGCAGTAACCTGAGTTTTACAGACAAATTTGGGTGTCTTAAAGTGCATTTGTTTGTTTATTTAAGAGACAAGCTCTTGCTACCTTGCGAAGGCTGGAGTACAATGGCTGTGCACAGGCCCAATCCCACTGCTGACCAGCAAAGGAGTTCTGACTTGCACTGTTTCCAACCTAAGCCAAGTCACCCCTCCTTAGGCAATTTGGCGGTTCCCTCTCCCAGAAGGTCAGCATTTTTAAATTTTGGAGACAGTCTCATTCTTTTGGCCCAGGCTAGAGTGCCTAGTTCACAGCAACCTTAAACTTCTGGGCTTACGATATCCTTCTGCCTCAGCCTTCCAAGTAGCTAGGACTTCAGGCACACATCATAACACCCAGTTATTTTTTTCTATTTTTAGCAGAGACAGGTCTCCCTTTCTCTCAATTTGGTTTTGAAGTCCTGAGCTCCAGCAATTCTCCTGTCTCAGCCTCCAGAGTGCTGAGATTATAAATATGAGTCACCACTCTCACACTGCTTTTTTTTTTTTTAGACAAGAGTCTTGTTCTGTTGCCCTAGCTACTGTGTCATTGTAACTATTAGTCATTGTAGTTCACTGTAACCACACACTCAAGTAATTCTCTTGCCTCAGCCTCCCAAGTAGCTGGGACTGCAGGCTTGCACCACCATGCCTGCTAATTTTTCTATTTTTAATAGAGATAGGGTCTCATTTTTTCCTCAGCCTAGTCTCAAACTCCTGAGCTCCAGCAATCCTCCTGTCTTGGCCTCTTAGAGTGCTGGGATTACAAGTATGAGCCACTGTGCCTGGCCGGGTCGGCATATTGGTGCTGAACTTAGTGCAGGCACCCAATTGGCATAGCACACTACAGCCCATAACTCCTGGGTTCAAGCCATCCTCCTGCCTCAGCCTTCCCAGTGGCTGGCACTACAGGTGCATAGCAGTGTTCCCAGATACAGATAGATTTATATAGGTAAGTGACCCAGGGCCACTTAACTATTCCATGGCTGACCAGAGGATAGTCATTTATTTTCATTTCTAAAACCTTTTCCCCTTCCCAAATTTGAGTCATTTAAGAGTCATGATTTTAGGCATTTTCTAGTTCATAATTATTACTTGAGTTATTTAATTATCACTTTCCTTTAGCTCAACTGATTTTTAACTGAAATGTGTATTATAAGAAGCTCGATGCTACTACTATCAACTCAAATCAGAAATTTTTCCATAAATAAAATATAACTATTATATAAGAACAATGTTTAAAAATTATATTATTATTAATATAATAGGAAGCTCTCTCTGTTATAAAAAGGAGAATGGCAAGTCTGAGAGAGATGTAAAAGCCACACTACCACCTCACTGTTTCTTCTCAACACAGTCAGAAGGTTTGAACAAGTCCTGGAAGGGAATTACTTTGTATGCAATTTAATACATACTGTAAGTGACACCAACTGAGGCTTTGAGAAACAAAGTACTACTGATGCAAAGCCAAGAAAATATCCCAGGCAAAGCAAAACAGAGAAGCTGAAAGATAGGTCTTAGGTAAAAATATGTCAATCAAACTTCACTACCATGAATCTCCAGGTTAAGGGATTATCAATTTTTGGCTAACAAGTAGTAGTTATTTTGGAAACATAAGTATCAATTGGAACTTGAAATAGAAAGCCATTTTTTAAAATTAAAAATGTATTTCTTAGCAGACACTAAGGTGATTGACACTGTAATCCCAGTGCTTTGGGAGGCAAAGGTGGGAGAATCTTTTGAGCCCAAGGAGTTCAAGGCTACAGTGAGCTATGATTACACCACTGCACCCCAGCCTGGGCAACAGGACTCTGTCTCTAAAAATAATAATAATTAAAAGTAAAGGAAAAGAAAAAACCAAGAGAAGTCAAAGTGAAGAGATATATATAGATGGGATGCTGAGATGAATTTGCAAATCTACATAAAACTCTCTTCTGTGATGAGAAAAGGAAACCAATTGTCCACAAGACCAAAATTTCCTTGCATGAGTATGAATAAGAATTATTTGCATTATTATTAGTTTTGTTTTCAATTTCTGTATTGTTTTGATCAGTACAAAAATCTACAGTAAAACAGTTTTCTTTTTATTTTCTTTCATTTTTTAGAGACAGAGTCTCCTGTGTTACCCTTGGTAGAATGCCGTGGCACCACAGCTCACAGCAATCTCAAACTCCTGGGCTTCAATGATTCTCTTGCCTCAGCCTCCTGAGTAGCTGGGAATACAAGTGCCTGCCACAATGTCCAGCTATTTTTTTTGCAGTTTGGTCAGGGCTGGGTTTGAACCTGCCACCCTTGGTATATGAGGCTGGTGCCATACTCACTGAGCCACAGGTGCTGCCCATAAAACAGTTTTCAAGTCAACTTTTATCTCAACAGACTTATAAAACAGCTTAGCCAAAGACAAAAAGATATATATCCCTGAAAGGTTTTATGATCCCTAGAGACTAAAAGAATATCCAATCATCTCATCTGTTTATTCTAATGTCTTAAATCTTGCCTTACATTTATGTTAAGACACAATATGCAGAAGTTACCACTTTTTTTTTTTTTTTGAGATTAGGGTCTCACTCTGTCACCCTAGATGGAGTACAGTGGCATCATCACAGCTCACTGGAAGGAAGCTCAAACTCCTAGGCTCAAGTGATTCTCCTGCCTCAGCCTCCCAAGCAGCTTGGCATTACAGGTAGGCACCACTATACCTAATTTTTTTTTTCTGTTTTTAGTAGAGACAGAGTCTTGTTCTTGCTCAGGTTGCTCTCAAATTCCTGACCTCAAGCAATATTCCCAGCCTCAGTGCCTCAGAGTGTTGGGATTACAGTTGTGAGCTATTGTACCTGGCCTATTTTTTTAATAGCACATTTTTAATAAAAAATAGATCAAGTAGAAAATAATTGTTCACAAGTAATAATTGGTTACATTAAAATATCACCAATGTTAATGATTCTGTAGTACTGTAATTATGTAATGGGAAAGATGGAACAGATGAACTTTAAGACCTCTTTCAATTCTAAAATTTTAATATCCTATCATCTAGCATTTTACAATGTTTATTTATATCTACTAAAGCTAAGTTTCAAAAGGGCTAGGAGCAAACTGAAATAGAGATAAAAGGATATCTGAAATTTAAATGTAAATTAATTAAAATAAAAGTTAATGATAGAAAAACAAAATTGAAACAATTTTCAGTAAAATTTGAATAATATAACACCTGGCTTTTCCTTATTTAAGAAATAGTGGAAAATGACAACTATCAAAGACTAAAAGGGACAAAATCTCTAACTCAATGTCTTTATCAATATAGAAACTGATGGTAACAGAATTTCTTTTTTTTTTTTTTAAAGACACATTTATTCAGCGTCATGAACAGACTATTACATTTAGCAATCAACAGCATGGGTGCAAAAAAAAAAAAAATCTACATTAAAACCTTTTGTTGGAATGCTTTACACTTTCCACAGAACATAAACTAAAATAAAAAATTGTTATACAATTAGTCACAAATACAGTCCTCGAGTTTTTTGCCCATACACATGAGTATTGTCTAAAACATGTCTTTTTTGTAGCAGTGAGGCCCTGCCAACACTGTCCTTGGCTGAGTTCACAAATCTGTTGTAACCTGTAGCTTCCCTGTCACTTCTCTGGCTTTCCCCTCCTGCTAACCTTTGTTTCCTGGGAATAATTAAAACCTTCTGCCACTGCCATAGCTGCTTCTGCTACTGGAACCACAATAGCCACCTTGGTTTCGTGGTTTGGCAAAGTATTGGCCACCACCACCATAAATGCCAGAGCTTCTGCCTCCAAAATTTCCTCCCTTCATGGGTCCAAAATTTGATGACTGATTGTTGTAATTGCCAAAATCATTGTAACTTCCACCACCTCCAAAATTGCTTCCATCACTGCCAAATCCATTGTAGCCATCCCCACTGCCACCATATCCACCACCACCATGACTGCCACCAAAGCCACCATGACCACTGAAGTTTCCTCCATGGCCAAAGTTGTCATTTCCACCAAAACCACCTCCACGACCCCCACCAAAGTTTCCAGAACCACTTCGACCTCTTTGGCTGGATGAAGCACTGGTCATCTCTTGCTTTGATAGGGCTTTCCTCACTTCACAGTTGTGGCCATTCACAGTATGGTATTTCTGAATGACAGTCTTATCCACAGAATCATGGTCATCAAACGTGACAAAAGCAAAGCCCCTCTTCTCGCCACTGCCACGGTCAGTCATGATTCCACTCACTTCCATTTTCCCATACTGTTCAAAACAGTCTCTTAAGTGACGTTCTTCAGTATCTTCTTTAATGCCACCAGCAGAGAGCTTTGTCACAGTTAAGTGGGTACCAGGTCTGAGAATCTTCTCTGGAAACAGCTCTCTTTGCTTCCACAACTCTTCCATCCACTTTGTGTGGCCTTGCATTCATTGCTGCATCCACCTCCTCCATGGTCTCTATGTGACAAACCCAAAGCCCCTGGAGCGCTTGGTGTTTGGATCTCTCATTACCACGCAGTCTGTGAGCGTTCCGCACTGCTCAAAATGGCTCCTCAGACTCTCATCAGTCGTTTCAAAGCTCAACCCTCCAATGAATAGCTTTCGTAGCTGTTCGGAAGAGGCCTGAACGATCCTCCCTCTGCAGCGTCCACAGGCAGAAAGCAACAGAATTTCTTAAGACTGTCTTCGAAGCCATGTACATAATGATTTTTAGTGACTTTTAAACTCATTCTTTTGCAAGTTCTTAGAAGTGTTTTAGTGACAAAAAAGTACAATTTTATGCAGTAAAAAGAGGTAACTTACAGCCCATTTTCTAAGCAATTATGGTAGTTTGAGGATGTTTGGAAATTTATTTCTTAATTTCACAGAAATTCAAACAAAAATTTCCAACAAAGTTTTATAAATCTCTTAACATTTTCCCATTGGCTCCAGATTGGCTGGTCCTTATGTTATGGTGTAGGGACATTTCTTCCTGACAAACCAACATCTCAGTGACTCTCTCTTAGCCATTTAAACCACCCAAGCCCTCAAATAAATTTAGTGAACACAGCAAAGGAATTCAAATGACATTTCCTTCTATTCACAAAAACTTCAGCTTTTATGTTCAATAATTAATGGCACTGTTTAACCAGAGACAGCATCACAAAATAGAGGCAGTTATTATTTACCATGGCCATGTAATAAAGTGCCAAAGGTTATCACAACAGGATATCTGTGTTTAAATGGAAAGAGATAAAGGGACAAAGTCAAACCAGTGATCCCTGTTTTGTTTTCCAATTGGAGGGAAGTCTGCTAAAATAGACCTCTAAATAGCTCACACTGCAATCTCAGCATGAATGGTAAGTTTAATGTTCTAGCCCTTCTTTCCTCCCGACTGTGGGTGACAGTGAATATTAGAGTATAATTCTGAGTGTCTGTGGTGTGTAGTGTTTTCCTTGCTTCTTCTCATGATCTATATGTAGGATGCATTTTCATTGCCATCTCCTAGAACCATCTAGAAAACAGTGATGAGCCTGTGTTGATGGTTGGCTATGACCATGGACCTCCTCAGGGCTGCACTCCAGCCACCTTCAGCATGCATTTCATCTCATGACTTTACCTTCTCACAGATCCCTCCACCTTCTTTCCATCATAATTCAAAAACTGTCATTTCAACCCTTCATCTTTATAGTTATTGAAAGGCAGAGCTTTCGGAGTACCACTTAGTTCTCTCTCTGGGCTTACAGGTGAAGACAGTGAAGCTCTGAGAGCTTCAGGTTACATGCACAGTCATGTCTCTCTTAACTATAAGGACACTCTTCTGAGAAATGCATCATTAGGCAGTTTTGTCCTTGAGTGAGTGTGCTGACACCAGACCTAGAGGGCTCAGCCTCCCATATATCTAGATTCTAGAGTGTACCCTCTTGCTCCTAAGCTACAAACCTGCAATGTATAAGTTACTGTATCTATGCACCTAAACATACCTAAACATAGAAAAGGAACAGTGAAGCCTGGCCATGGTGGCTCATGTCTATAATCTTAGCACTCTAGGAGGCTGAGGTAGGTGGATAGCTTGAGTATAAGAGTTTGATGTTGCTATGAGCTAGGCTGACACCATGGCACTCTGGCCTGGGTGACAGAGCAAAATTCTTATCTCAAAAAGAAAGACGAAAAGAAAAGGTACATTAAAAATATGAAAGATAAAAAATGGTGCACCTGTTCAAAGCCCTTACCATGCATGGAGCTTGCAGAACTGGAAATCGCTCTGGGTGAGTGAGTGGTGAGTGAATGTGAAGGCCTGGGCATTACTGTGCACTCCTATAGACTATAAACCCTGGACACTTGGGCTACACTAATTTATTTTAAACTTTTCCTTCTTCAAGAATAAGTTAATCTTAGCTTCCTGTAACTTTTTTATTTCATAAGCTTTTCTTTTCTTTTTCTTTTTTTTTTTTTGAGACAGAGTTTCACTTCGTTACCCTCAGTAGAGCGCTGTGCTATCACAGTTCACAGAAACCTCCAACTCCTGGGCTTAGGCGATTCTCATGCCTCAGCCTCCAGAGTAGCCGGGACTACAGGCACCCACACAACACCCAGCTATTTTTTGTTGCAGTTTGGCTGAGGCCAGATTTGAATCTGCCACCCTTGGCATATGGGGCCAGTGCCCTACTCACTGAGCTATAGGCGCTGCCCCTACCTGGCTATTTTTCAATACAAGGTTCTGCTCTAGCTCAGGCTTGTCTCTAATCTGTGAGCTCAGGCAATCCACCTACCTTGGCCTCGTAAGTTCTGGGATTACAGGTGTGAGCCACTGCAAACGCTTCATGAGTTTTGTAATTCAGTTAACTTTTTGACTCTTTTATAATAACAATTTAAACACAAACACATTGTACAGCCATGCAAAATGTTTTTATTTCTTTATTATAGAAACTTTTTCCTATTTTAAAATGATTTTTAAATTTTTTACTTTTTAACCTTTTTCTTTAGAGACAGAATCTCACTTTGTCACCCTCCATAGAGTGCCACAGCATCACACAACTCACAGCAACCTCCAGTTCTTGGGCTTAGGTGATTCTCTTGTCTCAGCCTCCTGAGTAGCTGAGACAACAGGCGCCCGCCACAATGCCCGACTAATTTTTAACCTTTTTTATTCACAATGAAGACACAACACACAATCACTGACTTTCATATCCACATCTTGTCCCAGTGGAAGGTCATCCGGGGTGATAACACACATGGGGCTGTCACCTCGTGTGGTAACAATGCCTTCTTCTGGATACCTCCTGAAGGACCTTCCTGGGACTGTTAATTTATAGCTAAGTTTTCTTTTTTGTATGTAGAAGTATACTGTATAATAATAATAAATATAGCACCATAAATACATTAACCATTATCAGGATCATTTATTATCATTGTCAAGTATTACATACTGTACATGTTTGCATATACTAGACTTATGTGACAGGCAGCACAATAGATTTGCTTACACCAGTGGGGCCACAAACACATAATGAGTTGCACTATGATGTTATGGCATCATCAACTGTGATGTCATTAGGTGATACTGTTCTTCAGCTCCTTTATAATCTTATGAGAGCACTGTTTTATATGCTATCATGGCTGAAATGTCATTATGTGGCACAACTATATCATCAATGATCAGCTGGATTTAAACCCATATCTGTTCAGTTCCTAAGCCAATACACTTTCTCTTCATGCATAACCTCCACATTGAAAAATAAATTTGGGCTTGGCACCTGTAGCACACCTGCCTCAGTCTCCCAGAGTGCTGGGATCACAGGCATGAGGCACCGTGCCCAGCCTAAAATAACTTTGGTTATTAAAATCCTTCATCTCAGACGCTTATTACATAAGTGAAATTATTACATGTACAAGTCATGGAAATCAGAAATTAAGAATATAGGGTTTTATTAACAGCAGTTCTCAGTGCAATGGGACAACAAACAGAGACTCCCTATATACAGAAAAATCATTACAAAAATAAAAAAGGGTTATTGTAGTAAAGATATTAATATATCTGAATCCATTCTAATACAGATTTCTTATAATTAAAAGAATATTTTCCACTTAGGCAGCATTTACACAATACCCAAACCCAGATAAAGAATGAAAAATGATAGACAAAGATGAAAAATTATCTGACCATGGCCATTTTATAGAAGTGCCAAATCATATTCTGTATGATCTTGGTAATATCTGGGGTGAAAGGGTACTTCATCTTTGAAGTAGAAAAGGAAAGACCATATGACAATACAGCAACCTAAAAATCAAACACAATGGGAAATGTTTTGAACATTCCTATATGAAATTAAAAGTCACTAGTACATGTAATGGAAGGCAATATTATATCCATGATGTTCACTGACATTTTCCACCTTCTTTCCTATTGATTCTCTTGAAAATGGACTTGAATGCACCTGCTGATTTTGGTCTAGCCAGGATTTTATAGGAGCTATAGTTCTCAACTTGCACAAAAGTGTTTCTGTCTAGAGCACACATTAGATAAAGTGTAACCAATTATAGCGTTAAAACACTGGGAGAAAAGAACTGGCAGCAAGAAACCACATAGCAGCAGACTTTCAAGAAGAAATAAATGCAGTTACATTTGAATTCCTTATCGTGACCAGCAAATCTTCCAATCATAAAAAGCACCTTTCTCTATTAGACTGACTTACAATTCATGAGCAGGTGAGAGATCTTCTAAGGTTGTATGCAAATCAGAGTGTAACACAGTTTCAGCCAGTGCCATAGTCTCTTGAAACTAAAGCATCGAGCTCTCACAATGCATTTTCTTTAATAACACCTACTCACCAGGCAGTCTTATGGGTTAAACAGAATTTTCCTAGACTTACTCCCTCTTTTATAAGTTGCCCACATCTGGCTAATTTCACTGTGATATCTTTCCTGGCATTATATTTTGCTCAATGAAAAAAAAAAGAAAAAAGGAAGGAAGGAAGGGATGGGAAGAGAAGGGAAGGGAAGGGAAGAGAAAGAGGAAAGGAAGGAGGTAAGGAAGGGACAACAGGCTCGGTGCCTGTGGCTCAAGTGGCTAAGGTGCCAGCCACGTACACCCAAGGTGGTGGGTTCAAATCCAGCCTGGACCCGCCAAACAACAATGATGGCTGCAACCAAAAAATAGCCAGGCTTTGTGGCGGGCGCCTGTGGTCCCAGCTACTTGGGAGGCGGAGGCAGGAGACTTGCTTGAGCCCAGGAGTTGGAGGTTGCTATGAGCTGAGATGCCATGGCACTCTACGCAGGGGAACAGCTTGAGGCTCCTGTCTCAAAAAAAAAAAAGGAAGGGACAACAAACCAAAACTCCCTCTCTCCCTCTATCCTGTGATCCTTCATGGTTATTATCAAGCACAACCTCCATTTTTGCTGTGTATGTAAGAGAGAGGAAAAGAGAGATGAGAATGCAAGAAGGACCAGAAGGAACAAAGGCCTCATCTCAGCTTTAAGAGAATGTTTAGGAAAAATAAGGATGATTTATCCCACATCTTGAAGGCTAGATTTTATAGGCTGCTTTCTTGTCCAGGATTAAATTATAACCAACAAAGAATTGGTAAAGTTGCAGTTGATCTTGGCAAGGTTGCCTCTCTCCCATCATTTGAAATTCAGCTCCAGTGTCATTTCTTTGGAGAGCTGCTTCCCTAACTCCCACCTATAATATACAACCTGAGTCACCTTATTTTCCTACTCTGCACAGCATTTGTGCCTCTGGCATTTTTTGCAGATGGGCATGTGTGTATAAGTGGATGTGTGTTTGCTTTCTTACTTTTTTTTGCCTGCAGTAGGGGGACAGCTTCAAGAGACCACGGTTCTCATTAACATTATGGCAGGTCTTGCCAGTCACCTACACAAGATGCATTAATTGTTCCCTTCTTCTCAATTTATTTACAAAAACAAGGAGCCCATCAAAGATAACAAAGACAAACAAATGTTATCTTTCTTAGCTCCCTTCCTGCTAGGAGTGGCCACAAAAAGGGCAAAGAGATATAACCAGAAATTGTTGGGTAGAGTTTTTCAGGAAAGCAGTACAGGGGCAGGAATCCTCTGGAACATGCATTTTCCCTGTTTGTTCTCCTCTTCCTGCAGTTCTGGGGGTAGAGCAGCAATCTGGGGACCACAAGGAGAAGGTAGAGGCAGACATGGTCCCTGCTGGCCCTTCGGAGCCACTCAGAGCCACTGTATGAATGCTGGACTGCCTATGCCTAGACTTCTAATTACAGGAGAAAAAGAAAAGCTTTATTTGGGGTAAGCCATCAATTTTGGTGTTTCTGTCATTTCCTGCCAAGTCATTCCCAGCTGATAATATTGCATTATTCCTAGTATTTTAAACAGTGCCTGACATGTGGTAGATGTTCAAGATTTGTGGAAGGTGGGTACCATTTAAGGCCAGTCACAATCAGGCCTTAATACAACAGGTATATGTTATAGTTTGAAGATGCCAATTAATCATATTTTCCATCATTTAGGATAACAAGCCAATTGGCAAATAGACACAAGAGACAAATAAGAGATTTTTTTGGTATGAACTTCTATTCATTCAATATTTACTGAACTACTATGTACCAGATATCATGCTAGATATTGGGACAAAGCAGTGAACATAATAGATGAGAATTCCTGCCCTCAGGAGGCCTCTACTTAGTGGAGGAAGGAAGAAAATAAAATATATGTGTATGTTAGGAGTCGAGGCATAAATTAGAGAAAGGGATCGGAAAAGGCCTCCATAAGCAGTCAATTGAACACTACATATGGCTCTGAAAGACCATATATGGGTGTGTGAGTGAAGATAATTCTCTGCAGAGGGGACAGCAGATCTGGGGGCCTATCACAGGTGCTGCAAGGTCCTGACATACTTATTTATCTTATACTTCACCATTATAGTGTCAGCCTGGTGTCAAACTGCCAGCATCAGCAACCTTTTTGTGTGATGGCTTTCTCTGGGCAGTGGACCCTGCTCTACCCACACACACAACTGGCTGGCAGAGGTGAGAATTAACTCAGGCCAAACAAGGCCAGTGTGTGGGAAGGTTCCTTACCCCAGGGAAGGCTAATGCTGTTAGCCCACAAGGTGCAAGCTCTACAGGGCTCCCAGGCCTTGTCAGTGGAATTAAGATCAGCCGTCCACAGTGGAAGCTGGCTCAGTAGCACACCCTTTGCTAGGAGCCTTTCCTCCCCAACTTCCCTTCCCAATTTCCTATGGGTATTTCCTTACTTTCCAAGTTTATACTCAAATCCTTATCTCCAAGTCTGCTTCTGAGGTACACAAACTTAGAAAGACCCCAAGTTTGGGTGTGTAAGGAGGTCAAGATGACTATAGCTAAGGGCTGGGGGCTAATAGAAGAAGTCAGAGTGACATAGGCCATGTGGTACAAAGCCTTGTAGGACTTTTATGCCACATAAGACAGGAAATCTTTGAAGGGCGTGGGGTAGAGTTCTGACATACATACATGCGTATGCATACACACACACACATATATTTTATGTATATATTTTTTGTTTGTTTGTTTTGAAACAGTCTCATTTTGTTACCCTGGATAGAGTGCCCTGGCATTAAGCTCACAGAAACCTCTAACTCTTGGGCTTAAGCAATTCTCTTGCCTCAAGCTCCCAAGTAGCTGGGACTATAGGCATCTCCCACAACATCTGGCTAGTTTTTCTATTTTTAATAGAGAAGGGGTCTTGCTTTTGCTCAGGATGGTCTCAAGCTCCTAAGTTAAAGCAGTCCACCCACCTCAGCCTCCCAGAGTGCCAGGATATTAGGTATGAACCACCATGTACTCTGACTTATATTTTAGATGCTCACTCTAGCTTTTGTGCTGAGAACAGGTAATGGAGGATAATGTCAAAGGAAATTATTACACAAGGAAATACTACATTATGACAACTAAAGTGGTTAACAGATGAGAACTTAGGCCACAATGGCAGCTTTGGGGTGAAGAACACTGCCTAGACACTCTGCCAAAAGGTCTTCCTGCCTGTGCTTTCCTTAGTTGAATTCACCCTCTAACAGAGCAGTTGGAAATCCTCAGACCTTGGATGCTGGTCAGAGTCTGCATTTAGGAAGGAATATAATTGGGTTTGAGCCCTAGCTTTCTCACTTACTACCAGGGTAGCTTTGCACAAGGTGTCTAGCATCTTCATGGCTAAAAATATTACCCGTGTTATAGGGCTGCTGTGAAGATTAAATGAGAGAATGTTTGTAAACTGCTGAGCACAATGCTTGGACCAATAAATTATAGCTTTGATATTATCATTCTAATTATCATATTTCATCAACTATAAGACATCATTATTACTATATGCATTATTCATCTGCCTTCAAGGAAGAATTAAAATGCTGTCAATTAAACTATGACCCAGGCCTTAATAACAGTCCTGTCTGACACGTAAATGGGACACATCAGCTCCTCACTGCTTCAAAATGTCTTTCATCTATTTCCAGGAATTTAGCCATTTCTCCTGCCTTCAGTTGAACAGCTTGATGTGTGATGGGAAATGTTTTTGCATATATCTGAGAAATATCATGAGCTCAAGTATAATTGGCAACTTCAACAAGTGGATCAGTTTTCTTAGTTTCCTTCCACAAAACATGTAGCAGAATTGGTGTCATTCCTCCTTTGACGATGTTTCAATGGCATCATTTGCACCCTGCTATTTTGCTTCTATATCTGCAAAAACCATTGATGTAATCATTTTAGTGTGGAATCTTTTGTGAAGTATGTCAGATGTCAATTAAACTCAACCTGCATAGTTCCAACAATGAGCAAAATGCCATAGAAGTAACAATTTTGAACATACACAACCAAGTTAACAGATTAACAGGCAAGAACAATGACGTCATGACCCAACAGAAATGCATGCCAAAATTTATGTACTGAAATGTTCATAGCAGCTGTTGGGGGGGAAAGGTACTATCATTTCCTGACCTACCACAAGGTTTGTGTCTGAGACCCTATAACAAGAGACAGACTAACAAGAGAAAACCATATAAATTTATTAAATATTTACATGTATTTAATTTATTAAATATTTATTAAATTTTACATGACACTGGAGCCTTTGGAAATTAAGACCCAAAGCAGCAGAGAAAACTGTGTATTTTTATGGATAGTCATGCAGAAGTATGATTGGAGGACAAAAGGATGTGATCTAATAATAATCAACTAGGCAGAACTTAGCAAGGCGTCTCCTGGCATCTCCATGTCTTCATTCCTTTCCTCCGGCACAGGGCAGACCCCTCTGGAATGAGAGTCTTATCACTTAGTGTCAGGGGAAGATCAGCTAGTCTTTATGAACTGCTTCAAGGGAGAAGGACAAGAGAAGATCAGAGAAACTTTCTTGCCTCTGTGGTTTTTTCAAATGCCAAGTACCATATTTTCAGTATACCATCTTTTTTTCTATTCCTAAGACCTTCAGACTGGAAACTTCCCAAATATTCATCAATAGTGGAATAGATAAAAGCTACTATAAGCATACTATGAAATACACAGCAATGAGAATGAATACAAAACTATCTGCAACAATGAATGTAAACTTATAGATATAATGGGGGGGCGGAAACATAGTAAAAATACAATTCTATTCATATGAAGTTCAACAATAGTCAAAACTCATCTATTCTTGCTGGTATGGTGGCTCACACCTGTAATCTTAGCACTCTGAGAGGCCAAGGAAGGTAGATTGCTTGAGCTTAGGAGTTCAAGATCAATCTGAGCAAAAGCAAGACACCATCTCTATTAAAAATAGAAAAACTAGCTGGGTGTTGTGGCAGGTGCCTATAGTCTTAGTTCCTGGAGAGACTGAGGCAAAAAGGATCACTTGAGCCCAGGAATTTGAGGGTCATGTGTGCCATGACAACATGGCACTCTACACCTCTACCCAGGGAACAGAGTGAGCCTCTGTCTCAAAAAAAGAAAAAAGAGAAAGCAAAAACTCATCTATGCTGTTAGAATTCAAGAGTTACTTGGGGTGAGTGTTGGGTAATGACTATATTTGGACAAGAGAGGACAGTCTAAGGTGCTGGTAATGTTCTGTTTCTGGAGCTAGATGTTGACTACATAGTTGTAAATGGTTTGTGAAAATAAAAACTCACTGGGAGGAAAGATGGCTGATTGGAGCCAGCTTTCCACAGAGGCTCCCATCCAGAAGGAGAGTTAAAGGACAGAAGTTTAGCAAATAAGCTGATGGTTTGGAGCTGAGCCAAGAGAGAAGGTGGAAGAATGCACATCAACCCTGCTGAGGTGAGCTGTGACCCCAAGGAAAAAAACAATAGGTACAAAATCCATCACCAAGTAGATGGGAGTTCTCTCCCCCATGAGAACGGCTCACAGTATAATTCCTACAAACAAGCAAGCAGAGTTCAGATCTCCTCCAATTTTATCCCACAGGAGAGACCCTCTAAAATCCAGAACTCCTTCCCCAGAGAGGAACCACTAGTGTGCCATGGAACTCTTCCACTAGGCATAAAACTATATACATTCTCTACCTGCAATTCTGAACTCCAAGCACTCCCCTCTACTCTCACCCAAATGTCTGGAAGTCTATTCCCTGTGGAGTCTAGATTCTTGGGCATTTTCTAGAGAAGTGTGGACAAGGCATGGGCTATTGCAGGTCCATGCTGATTCTGTGGCATGAGTATAAAGAGAGGACTGAGGACCAAGGGAGCCATACAGGAGAGTGAAAAGTGGTGCCCCACAGCACAAAGCAAGAGTGGCATCAGCACCAGCAGGAACAATAGGGCTCACACTCCTGGGGATATTTTGGAAAGACAATTCCCACCTCTCTTGGCAACCAGAGAAAGGTGGGCCTGTACGCCAGTGGCAGCCACTGGCGGAACAGATCTAGGATGGAAATGCAGGTCTCCTGAAACTTCAACCCAGAGTTACTGATTCACTAGGATTGGACAGAAACCAGCTGAAAACAAGACAGAGCCACTTAGCCCCACCACACCAAGCAGGTCCCCAGTGTCTCAGGCCATAGCACTGTATGGGTTCTGTGCAAAGCTCCAGGGGAAAAGGTACAGACACCAGTCATAGCTCTTGGGCAAAGGGCTGGTTAATCAGTACTCCAGGAGCCCCCAACCTAACTTCACCTTATCTGCTCAACTAGCCAAACAGTATAAAATAATCATAGGATGGAATCAGCAGAAAAACTCTGGCAACATGAATAATCAGAGTAAATCAACTTTCCCAAGGAATGACATGGCAGACACACCAGAAGATCCCATTCATAAAAAATGGCTGCGGTGTCAGAAATCAAATTCAGAATTTGGATTGCAAATAAGATTAATAGAATGTAGGTAAAGTTGGAATTAGAAATTCAAGGAGCATTTCAAAAGTTGTCTCAAGAATTCAATGAATTCAAAGACAAAATCACCAAAGATTTTGACACATTGAGACAAGAACTTACAGCCCACAAAGATCTGAGAAATACAGTAGAGTCTTTCA
>CAUYTI010035092.1:0-15683 GCA_963575145.1 Galago senegalensis | reverse complement strand
CAGCAACCTCCAACTCCTGGGCTCAAGCGAGTTTCTTGCCTCCGCCTCCCAAGTATCTGGGACCACAGGCGCCCGCCACAACGCCTGGCTATTTTTTGGTTGCAGCCGTCATTGTTGTTTGGCGGGTCCGGGCTGGGGATTCAAACCCGCCACCTCAGGTGTACATGGCTGGCGCCTTAGCCAGTTGAGCCATAGGCACCGAGCCATAAAATACATTTTTCATCCAGAAATATAAAACTAAAACTTGCAATTTTGAATACAGACAATTAAAGACATTGTGTGTATTTTCTTTGGATGGGTGCTCTGGAAAATCAATGCAAATATAATTGCTATAGAATCATAAGAGTTTGGGAATAGCTTTGAACGAATTTTACTGCCTTACCAACCTACTTTGTCAAAATACAGCTATGTCAAAAATCACAAAAATGAACCAACCTTTTACTCCCTTTCCAATCAAACCTTGTTTTTTTTTTTTGAGACAGAATCTCATATGTCATCCTTGGTAGAGTGCCATGGCATCACAGCAAGCTGAAACTCTTGGGCTTAAAGGATTCTCTTGCCTCAGCCTCCCGAGTAGCTGGGACCACAGGTGCCTGCCCGATGCAAGGCTATTTGTTTTGTTTCAGTTGTCATTGTTGTTTAGCTGGCCTGGGCTGGGTTGGAACCAGCCACCCTCGGTGCAGCTCCATAACCACTGGGCTACGGGCACTAAGCCCAACCAAATCTTTTAACTATTAAAATTGATTAAACTCCCACCTCAGTTATGATCTTTTGTCTGCCACTAACTGGCTAACAGCAGACAAAGAATTTCAGGGTCAATTTTTTTTTTTTTATAATTTATGTCTGTCTGTACTTCTTTTTAAAAGCTGTTTTCTGATCTTTCTTTATTCTCTCTGTCTCTCTGTATCTCCTCTCTCTCTTTTTCTCTCTTTTTGTTTTTGGCAACTGATTAAGTAAGTGAAAATTGTCTGTTTGGAAGAACCAGCAGCATCTGACTGTCCTCTCTTTTCAGACGGAAGGGACTTTTACAAAGCCTTCATGTAACAACTTCAAAATGTCACCGCTTTGTACAAGCATCCGAGAGTGAGTGAAGGGCCAAGACTCTCAGACTTCTAGCTCAGCTGTGTTCCTTTTCTGGTCCCATGTCCATGTGCACATAGGACTTTGGAATTTGTTTCTTCATGAAGTTAATACTTGTATTGATCTCAAAGAATTGTTGATAAATGTCACTTGGAAATGCAGATAAAATGTTAGGCAGGGACCTGGCACAGAATAAGTTCTCTGTTTTAGCCATTATTAATTTCATCTTTCTTATTATCATCATTCCCAGACTAGTGAACAGCTGGGTAAAAGCATTTTGACCCGAAAATACAAGAGTTGTATCCTCCTCCAAAGTGACGTACGTAATAAACTAGTTCAGGAGCACAATTTTAAGCGCTTTTTTCCCTAAAGCAAATCTTAGCAAACCCTATTAATTGGCTGCTGTACATTTTTAACTGTCCAAAGAGTAGCTATCTAGACTCCCAACTGCCACATCCAACTCCCTTGACAGTCACTGTCCCCTGGGCAGAAGATATCCTTAATATATTTCTTTTGCAACATATTGGTGACTGACATGGTCTGCAGGAATCTTGGCACAAAGCCAGCCCAAGAAGTGTTTCCAAGATGAATTAGATTAATATCCACGGCCAAATAACAGGAGAAAAAGTGCCACTGGAATGGATTTTCCCAAAATATTCAACATTTTTAATATCTGTAAACCCTTCCCCCTAAACCACTTTCTACCCACAAATAATATTTCCACGACGAACCTTACACAGAGAGAAAATATATGCAGAACCACATCTCACGCCCTCAACCAGACATTTTGATCTTTTTCCTATTGTTGTGGAGAGGAGTAGGGCGGTGCGGGGGATGGAGACAGAAGGTCCTTTGTCTGGAACTTTTAATTACTGAGGGGTTTTAGCAAAGAAACAATTCCTTTTGCCTGCCATGTCTCACCTAGAGTTCTCATCCACTGGGGACATAGTTGATCAGTGATGTAATTCTATAGTTATTTAAGGAGAGTGATTCTTTTATTCTCACAAAGGGTTTGCTGAAAATTAAAAGAAGCCTGCAGTCATTTATTTTAATCTCTCAAGATTGTTTATTGTTCCTACAAGTCAAGACAGTCTCATCTTTGGAAAGCACATTCCAAGAGAAAAGTTGATAAAGTGATCGCATTGTTAGATGGGCTGGGATTCTCAAGACAGATCCCCTGTTGATGGTCTTTTAAAGCAGCATTTTCTACTTTATCTTGTAGTCTTTCTGGGCATGGACGGTCATTTGGTGCAAATGATGACCATTAGGAACTTTGGCATCATTGAGAAGGCAGCAAACATCTACAAATTATAATCTTCAATAACAGATTTTTGAAAATGTTCACTTCCCATGCCACTTTTTCCTATTCATTGCCACGCAGCTCTCTGGCCTTTATGCCAAGTATAAAATGAGGAATAATATATTCACTTCATATGGGATCTTTGAATATTATAAGCCTCCTCCCTTCCAATATAATTAATTACCTTCCTATGGGTGGTGGAAACTGCAAAGTGGTTTTTTCCCCTTGGGTTACAAAAGTATCCCTAGATTGTCAGCTTTTAGTTTTTAGGGTCTTTGATCTACTTTGAAAATGATGGATACAGGATCCCCAAACTGGGTGGGTGGCCTCCTCCCCACAGTGTGTGAGAGAGCTGTGAATTTTCCCCCTTATTTTTTATATCCATGAGTTTCTTATTTAGAGGAAAATTTAATACACAATTGGCACCTTTACAGTTAGCTCACCCAAATGTTCTTTGTTTAAGAGGTATTTGATGCCCAACATACCCAATATGTGTGTGTGTTTAACAAGGCTTATTTAAGCTCATTTTCTAGAAAAAAGATGTTGCCTTTTGCCAAGGGCACATTATCTTCAAAAGTGGGCATATTCAGCCTATTTTTTTTTGCAACTTAAATTTTCCATAAAAAATTTCCATTTTGAGAGAGTTAAAAAAGATCTTTCTTCCCAGTAGCTGACTCTCCTTCATTAGGAATTTTAACACAGCTTCCCGCATTTGATGGCGAAGCAGCTACTAAATGGAGAATATCAAAATCTTTGAAATTTAACTCATTTTAGACAAACACCTTCCTGCTTGCATATCTACTTAAGCCATTGTTATGCTTACTGTGTTTAAAACCGGTAGGAATACCTTACAAGGTAAATAGCCAATAAGTTAAAATAAAAACAAATCTAATTACAGGGAAAAACTATTGAAGGAAAGGGACTAAATGAATTTGAAAAACACTTAGAAATGGAGATCAAGTTACTGTTGTTACAGATATTAATAAACTGTGTGAGTGAATTCCACAAATAAAAGATCAACCCTTATATCTACAGGGGAGATTCTTCACTGAACCACGACCCCAGCTGTAGAATTCAGCACGTCTCTGAAGATGAATATTATGATGGTTTGGGAGAGAAGATGCTTGAGATATTAATGTTTTTAAGAAGCTAGTTGTGGTTTCTTAGGCTAAAATTGCTAGGCTACCTTTTCTGTGCCAAGAATAGAGTTTCATATTCTTCCAAACAGTGTAACTCCAGTGGGATGTTTGTCTGGGGAACCCAGACATGTAATACACTGTGCGATGGCATGTCCCTTCTTGTCCCTAAATTCTACCCATTCCAAGTGCTTTTGGAACAGTCTAATCAGCACTCACATAAAGCTAAGAAGGGCCCCCTGGTCCTTGGATATTCTCCTGGGCTTCATGTGAAAAAAGCTTGCAGTAGTAAAGACTGTAGTGAGCTACTCCCTCAGTCCAGACTGGACGGTCCTGGGACAAGGTCACTTGGGAAACCATGTCTACACAGTTGGGTTTCTGTGTATCCAGGACTTTCTTCAAAGATTCTTCAAGAGTTCTTATGAAAATGTATAGAGCTGAGATTGTTAATATCTACTCTTGGCCTTGACAAAAGCATTCTTGCTTCCTCCAGTAACTTATGCCACTGAAGATAGCTGTTGAATACTTGTCAGCCTCTTTCAAAACTTGACCTTAATGCAAACCCCCAAAGGTAAAAGAAGATACAGATGAAGGCTAGGAAATGTCACTTGTAAACACAGCCAATGCATTTATTCCTCATTTTTAATTAATGGACTCTTGAGCTAAGAGTTTAGACATTTTATTTAGATTTGAATGCTCTTCCAACAGTAGGTATGTGCATGATTTCCAAGTTACCAGCCCAATAATTATCACTAGTATATAAAAATGCAGTAGTTGCTTCAGGCAAAGTCAAACACTTGATTTTCACAGAATCAACTTTTGAGTAAATCCTCTGTGGATTGTTCTTATCTCCCATGACCTTTAGCTGATCTGTTCCTAACTGGGCAAAAAGAAAGAAGGTGTGGTCTTGGAGAAACAAAATCTGTTGTGAATAACTTTGAACTAGAACGTCAAGGAAGCTGTCATTAGTTCTATGCAGGATTTTTGATAGTTTCTTGCCTTCCATGTGTCTTATTTTCTCATTCTATTAAAAAAAGAAGAATGGAATCTTCCAAGGATAAAAGATAGTAGAAAAGATGTAAAATGGGTCCATGACTGATGGACCTCAAGGGCATTATGCTTAGTGAAAAAAATAAATCTCAAAAGGTTACGTGCTGTTTGATTCTGTTTACAGAACATTCTTAAAATGACAAAACTATACATATGGAGAACACATTGTGGTTGCCAGGGGACAAGGATGGTGAGATATAGCTATAAGAAGGTAACATAATGGGGTTCCTTTGTGATCACAGAACAGTTTTGTATGTTACAGTCATGTTGGTGGTTACACAAATCTATGTTCTAGATAAAGTTACATAGACTTGTCCCTGTGCATACACATACATGTAGAAACATACAAATGAATACATATGAAAGGTGGTGAAAACTGAACAAGGTCTGCAGTCCAGTTGAGAGTGTTGTAACAATGTTAATTTCCTGGTCTTGGTAGTTTCCTATGATTATATAAGGAGGCATCATTAGGAGAGGCTGGGTGAAGGTTACCCAAGACTCCATGCATTATTTTTTTAATTCCCATGAATCTTTACTTATTTCAAAATAAAACGTTTAAAAAATGTCATTATGAACCTGACCCAAGAATGCTCCTTGACCAATCCCATATTCTCTCTGCATGTCATTACAATAAAAATAAAAGTAGAAATAATTTTTTTCTTAAAAGAAAGGGGTGAGAAAATGACAAATGTTACATGCAGTCGGATGAGTCATTACAGAGCTATCAAACACAGTTCTCCTCTTGTAACTTAACTTTGCATAAAAGTGAGTACAATGGTTCCTTGTTTAACACCACTCTGAACTTAAAAGCAAAATTCTTAGCAACAGGCTTTTGAAATCTAAGACTTTTGTAAATTGAGATGCCATGGAACATTTGTTCCATGAGTTGCTTCATAAAAACAAAGGGATCTGCAGTAAAGTACATTTGGAAATGTTGAAATTAAACATAATTTTTTTCCTGGATCTTTTTTCATAATGACAATCTGAAGAAATATGTACTTTTGAAAAATAAATTTTAGGCTTCTACTTCTTGAAATAGTGGACCATTGATGCAGGTGATTTGGACCAACTCTCTGCTGAAGATAGCTAGAAAGTTGGACACCATACACACACACACACACACACACACAGATATACACCACAAACAAACATCATTGTCATCATCATCCAGTTGAGGACATTGGAGAGCTCTCAACACAGTAAAGAATTACAACGTCAAGTTATTGGAGAAGACAAAAACACAGAGAGATGATCCCAGCATTTGGGGTGAGTTTTAAGAAATGCCAATACTGGAATAGTTGGCTGAAAACTTGACAAGAAAGATATTTATGGCTTTTTCCAGCTTCAGAAGGTAAGTTAAAGAAAGATGGAGTCCAGGACCCACCAAGATGTTTCTGTGTAAGCATGCACGCTTTGGATTGAGACAGGCAAATACACATGGGAAGTAAAATAGCTCTACTGGAACGGAAGCTTGTTTTAGGATCATCTCAATCATTGAAATTGATCCTAGAATGCTGGTGCTTCTGGTCACCAGCAATAAACAAAAGTAAATCATCTCTTCAAGAAAAGAAAGTCTTAAATCATTTTTATAATTTTTCATATATGTGAGGAAGACAATCTGAAATAAGCCATCAAAGGGAATTTAGAATGAACAATAGAAACAAACCTGAAGGAGCTCCAGATAATAGCTGTCAAGCACAGAATTTCAAATAACAATGTTTAAATAGCTAAGAATATACAAGAAAAGTTGAGTAATTTTGATGAATAATTGGGAACTCTTAAGGATAACCAAAAGAAAATTTTAGAAGTAAAAAGTGCAATAACTAGAATAGAAACAATAAGAAGACTGAAGCATATTAAAGAATAGGAGAGAATCTGTAAATTGAAAGATAGATCCAAAGAAAATATCCAAGAGGCATAAAGAGAAAACAAGATGATAAAGTACAAGATGGAGAGTAAGTGACACACATTCCATCATAGATGTCATGAGGTTTTTTCCCAGAAGAATAAAAGAAAAAGAATGGCATCCCAGTGAGGCCTGACAATTAAGCTTGCAAACTTGTCCTAGAAAACAATGCTACATATCTCAATGCTGAACATCACCTTCAGAGGTACTCCCCTTGGGAAGCTATGCACCAATACCACCACTTAGTCCACCCTTCAACACAGTTTTGGAACTCTTTTTCTGGAATGGTCATTAAAGCTGTCTTTATATTATTCTCAATGTACTCAATGTCATTAAAATGTCCTCCCTTCAATATATCCTTTATCTTTGGGTAAAGGAAAAGTCTTTGGGGGTCATATCAGGTGAGTAGGGAGGGTTTCCCAGCACAGTTATTTTGTTACTGGCTAAAAACTCCTTCATAGACAGCGCTGTGTGAGCTGGTACATTGTTGTAATGCAAGAGCCATGAGTTGTTGGCCAAGATTTTCAGTTAAGATTTTCCTGTTTTTCCATCAATGTTTACTTGGTCTGCTATGATTCCTATAGTCAGCCAGTGATTTTGATGCACAATTGAACACATTTTTGAGATGTTTTCACCTGTTCTGCTTGTTACTGGCTGCCCTGACCTGTCTTCATCAATGAGGCTTTCTCTCCCCTCAGAAAAACATTTAATCCATTTGTACATTGCCGTTTTCTTCATAGCACCATCCCCATAAACTTGGACTACCATGTCTCTGATTTCACCTCTACTCCTGCAAAGTTTAACAAGAAATTTATAATTTTTTTTTGTTGTTGGTCTACGTCAAGCTTCAACATTCTCGTAACAGCACAACTCCCTCCCCCATAATGATAATAATGAACGCCACTCAGCAAGACACCACCACATGCTGACACAAAGACCACTAGGAGACACTGATACACCAAGGTTAGGAAACCTTACCAAGTTGTTTGTACGGTGCTGCCAACATAAGCACACAGTGGCAAGTTCATAAACTTAACTGTTAAACTTCATACTATACATGCAGAGGCATTGACTGCTTTCCAAACTAGCAGAATATATCAAGCCAGAGAGTTAGGAAGCAACATAAATACAGAAAAAACCCCATTATGGAAAATGAGAAAATGGCTGAAAACCAAAGATAAGGAGAAAATCTTAAAAGGGGCCAAGAGAAAAAAGAAACATTAAAGAAGAAACATTAGATTCACACGTTGCCATTGAAAACTGAAAAATTATAGTAATAAAATAGAATAATAAAAATTTAAAAATAGGAAGCAGAAGACATTTTAAAAATGCTACAAGTTAACTTCCAACCTATAATTCTGTATTGGGTCCAAATATCCTTCAAGAATGAAGACAAAATGAAAGCATTTTCATACAAAAACAGGCACCACTAGTGAACCTGCCTAGAGAGAATGGTAAAGGTATTCTTCAGGAGGAAGGAAAACAACCCCAGAGGGAGCCTGCCCAATGCAGCAAGGGCAAAGAACAAGAAGGGGCAAGTAAGAGTATGACTTAAAATAAATCTTGACAGTACACATCCACAATGATGATTGAATAGACTATGAAAGGGGATGCAATTAAAATAAACAACAACAATAGAAAGTAAGTTGGAAAAGAAGATGTTTTGGGGTTATCTGAGATGAGACAAAAAGTATTAAGTTATATTAGCTTTGGGTAAGTCAGAAAACCAGCTTCAATCTCTGGACAAGCTTGCAGAGGCCATGAGTGAGCCATGGCCCACACACTCACAGAGGGACCAGAGTAGAACAAATTTTAAATATTTCATAAATCAGAAAGAATGCAAACATGGAGAAAAAGGAATTGGAATACAGGTAAAAGTGGAAAGCAAATAATAGGCTGGTCAATTTTGCTTCACATATATTAGGATTTGGAATATCACAATTAGGAAACTGTTTTGTTAGTGACTAAAATGACAGTTACTGCACTGAAGTCATGCTTTATGTTGAACTACTAGACAGGGTGCAACTCATTTAACCCAGCATGCATATGTATTAAGATCATTCCCACTTAGAAATGAGGAGACTCAGGCACAGAGAGGCTAAATAATGGGCCCAGGGAGGGAGCCCAGCTGGGGTCTGAGGTGTGTGCTTGGTCTCAGGGCTAGTCTTTCAGCCGTCCTCTTGTGCTCTGTGATCCTGCTCACCAAGAAGATTTGTTTGATGTGAAAAAAATATAGCATTTAAAACTTTAGGATTTTCCACTGCTTAGATAAGTGAGTTGCCAGAATATTAAAACTTTAATTAAAACAAGAAACACCGAGAGCAGCTTGGCTGCCATTTGTAATAAAAGCCTTAGGAATGTTCACTCTTGGAGGCAGTGTTTGTACTTCTAGGAAGCCATCCTGAAGATAAAGTTTGTACAAGGAAAAAAAGTGTGGCTGGAGTTGTGTGGCTGTGGTTATTCACAGCAGGCTTATCTGTGATAGTGAAGAGATCCAGTGGGGCAAACATGCCATTTAATTGGTGGAATAACGTGTGGCCATTGAAAGGGTATTTATAAGTGAAATCATTGTATATACATAATGAAAGTTAAGCAGCAAAGGAAACAGGAGAAAACATGTGCTAGAATCCCCACAAATAGGTACTGTCCCCCTTTCCTATCCTCCTTGACAAAAATCCACCAGGGAAAAAAAGAATGATGCAAAAAATATAGAACATTGCTGAAGCAAATACACTTAAGTGTCCGTACCCTGCTGGGCGTAACTGTGCTGAAGGATCAGACATGCATTGGTTCCTCTTTTTGTATTTCCCAGTTCTCGTTGGGTCTTCATCAGGGTTAATACATACATTAATTCATGCAAAAAAAATGGTGGTCTGAAAGGATAAAACGTTTTGTCATCTGTTACAGCATGACTTCAGCCACTTGTGCTTTCTCTGAGTACATTTAGAAAAGAATTCATTAACTAACGAGTACAGAGTTCCCGATGGGGTATAACCTGTTGTCCTCTGTGGGAAGACCGACGATGAACACCAAGCCGTGGAGGCTAACTCCTCTGGTGCCCTTGGCTTTGGCTTGGAAGGAACTAAGGTATGACCACATAGCTGTGGGCTGATGACGTGCAGCAGTGCCAGAGCCAGCTACCTCCAGGAAAGACAGTGCCTTGGAGCCTTGCAGATGGCACAAGTAGACAGCAAAGGGAATACAGAGGAAAACAATGGGGACACATCCTGTGTGAGGCAGTGCTCTCTCTGTCGCTTCAAGGGGCATTTCTGTAGGTTCCTC
Organism: Galago senegalensis; assembly: GCA_963575145.1. Classification (NCBI taxonomy): domain Eukaryota; kingdom Metazoa; phylum Chordata; class Mammalia; order Primates; family Galagidae; genus Galago; species Galago senegalensis. Next base: position 5,929 of record CAUYTI010035092.1, on the reverse strand, counting down.
AATCTGCCCGTCTATCTATTGTCATTCACTCAACAAATAACCATTGAGTGTCTGCTACGTGGAAGTGCACTCCTAGGGGCTTGAGGAATTAAATTAATTTGAGGAAGAACTGCAGGTTTTGTCCCATGTAACGATCAAGTACAGTAGAGGGGACGTCATTCTCTTTGTTCACCAAGGTCCTCTCCAGTTACCTTGTCTACCACACACGTGGTCTCTTCATTTGTTTGGCCATCCTGACAGTCAAAGGCTATTTTTTGATGTCCCTCCAAAGATAGTTTCTCGAAGGGTAGTCTATAAAGAGACAGTAGGTTTTTGTCATTCCAGAATGCTGCTGTTGTTGCTGGGCTCTCTGAGGGCTCCATGCTTAGGGTTCTCATGAGCTGGGTTGGGATAAAGTAGATCTCCATTTTTACAACCCTCTTCGATCATAAATATAGACAATATTTATGATGACAACATACTGCAGGAATGCATGTATTAGAAATATGAATGAATTTCTCACCAGTCGAAATCACAGATGTTTTTGAATCACGTTCTAACAGTCACAAATGCAGGGAAGTGTTGCACATGCTCGGCCCTGCCCTGACGTCACTGTCATCTGGCTTCAGCGCAGTAGGCCTTATTATCTAGTGAGCTAATGAAGAATCATAACTTCTACTATTTACAATTTTTTCTAAGTATTTCTATAACTATGTTAGTCAAGTTTCTCCAAAGAAACAGAAGAGTTGGCAAATTGGAGCCATAAGGAGACTCATAGGCAGAGACCCTTAGGCAGATTCAGCCTGGGGACACAGGTCTAACAGCCTGGAGGATCCAGTAGTTCAGCCTGAGTCTGAAGACAAGGAAACAGGATTTCCCAGCTCAAAGCAGTGAGGCAGGAGGAATTCCATCTTATCTGGCGGACGGTCAGGGTTTTGTTCTATTTTGACTTTCAGCTGATTGGATAAGACCCACCTAAGTTAGGGATGGTAAACTACTTTATTCAGTCAATCAATTTAAATATTAACCTCCTCCCAAAGCACAGAAACACTCAGAATAACGTTTGACCAAACATCTGTGCATCCTGTGACCTAGACAAGCCGACCCATAGAATTTACCTTCATAACTCTGCTTGTTGTCAACTTGGCACCCACACCGCCACCTTAAATCATAATGAATTTCCACATCAGGAAAACAGCAAGGTTATCGTTCTGCCCAGCAGGCTACAGCTCTCCTGCCACACTGAGGAATGTACTCGCCCCTTCCCCAGAAGGGGAGAGAAGGCCTCTGAGTAATGCTTCCGCTTCCCCTTCATACCATGACGCAAACACTGCTCACACACTGTGCCATAAAGTCACTATGGACATTACACAGTAAAGGAATAATAGAGGGAAGAAAACAAAAATATCTGCCATATACGTGGATGCACACACACATGCACGAACATGTTTGTAACAAAATAAGGAAGAAACATTCACAACACAACGTCATTTCTGTAGCAGGCCACGTGCTGTCACTGGTGTTTGTAACTACCTTCCGCCTCTGTCTGTTCTACATTCCCCCTGCCTTCAGCCAGCACCTCAGCTAGTTATAATTCTTTACCGTTGGGTGACTCAAACCTTCATTCCTAAGTGGTCTGGGCCATTACTGCCCTGCCTGGGTTGAGTTGCTGTAGTTTTTCATTGACTTTAATCGCAAGGCCTGGTAATACCTAAGGATTCCGAAAGGACCTCCTGTATTCCAGACATACTCTCCCTTCCCTCCCATTCCCCTTGGTATCAGGATCAATCACACAAGCCAGCATAGTGACTCTTCTTTGCCTGTTGACTCAGAGGCGTGAGGAGTGCAGAGTGGCCTGGTGGCAGTCTTAACTCCCAGTTCAATGGGATCATTACTGTGTGTCCTGATGGAAGCAATCCTCCCTTTGGAGTTAAGACTTCTAGGTCAGAAGGCATAAGGTCATGGGAGCAGGAAGCACAGATTTTGCTAGTGGTCACTAGGGAAAGTGGTGGGTGGTTCTCTTCCCTCTCCTCCCCTTGATTCCCAGCTATGGAAGAAACAGCACCATGCATTGGACTCTGATCCAGATCACACACAGCCTCTGGAGAACTTGGCCCCATCCCTGTAAGGTATTGCCACCAAACTGATACTATAACTGAGTCTTCAAAATGTCCTTCCACTGTTCTATCAAACCAGTAGCTTCAGGATGGCGGCAAACATGGAAAGACCAGTGACTTCCATGAACACGGGCCCCTGCAGCACTTCCTGTGAGTTCCTTAAGCAGAGCAATGCTGTGTGGAGTACCATGATGGCGGGGAAAGCATTCAGGGAGTCCACGGATGGCAGTTTTGATCAGAAGCATCATGTGCTGGAAAGACCAATCTGTGTCCATGGTACCTGTTCCAGTAAGAAAAAAAAACCAACTGCCCCTTCTCTGATGGAAGTGGCCAACATAGCCAGCTGCTACCAAGGTGAAGGTCTGGTGAGTTTGAGTACACAGCAGGACTTATTATTTAATAAGTTAACAAGGAAGCATAACTGTTATGATTTACAGGTTTTAAAAGGTTACTTTGATAACTGTATTTTAATATAATTACATGTAACAGAGGAAAGCCTTAGTAAATAGTGGTATCTCATTTCCCACCTGAACTTGGAGGGGGGCAAATGTCTGTTGTGTTTTCTCCCTGCCTGGGCAGTCTGCGATAGTCCTCCATGGGACTCATAATGCTATTTTATTTTTATTTTTTCTCTCACCCAAGGATTTTATACCCGAGACATAATATTTCTATGAAAATATATTCCTGATTTCTACTGTCCAAATTGCTCTTTTGAATCCAGTTCTTTTAAAAGAATTCCATCTCTTGCTGCATTCTGATGGTGAGCCTGATCAAGGTCTCAGCATCTTAGAAATGGCAGGACGAGGAAGAGCTTTGCGGCAGAGAGGGCCACAGGAGATTCGGACTCGTTGTTCATTACGTCAACTACCATTTTCAGAGCGCACTCAAAATGTTAGGAAGAATACCAGGTAATTTAGGGCTCCCAGGACGGATGGGACATGGTTACAACACTAAAGAGGCTTAACAGAGCAAGAGGGATAGACATGTCAAGGCCCTGAGGACACGAAAAATGGAGCAGGGGACTCTGTCTGGCACTGGAAAGATGGCTTTGTGGACAGAGGTACATTTAAAACTGGTCTATGGGAATGAGTGTGGTTTCACAGAGTAGGGAAGGGAAAAGGGGAAGGACTGATTCCAGACAAGGGCATTAATGGTGAAGCCACGACAGACAGAGGAAGCAGAGGAAAAGAGACAAGGTGGGTTTCAGGGACCACAACTGGTGTCTACGGGATTGGAGGGAAAGTCACAGGGGTGATGAGATGGAAGCAGGTGTTGCTTAGATGGTAGGGTGCTGTGGAGACTGGACTTGGGATTTACCAGCAAGTAATGGGCAGCCACTAATAACTTATAGTCAGAGGACTAACACCATCAGACCCTGGCCCTAGAAAGATGACTCAGGAGATGAAATACTGAAGGAAGACTGAGCAACCACAGAGAGCCCATGACGAGGGTGACCAGATTTTAACATTTGTAAAGTGGGGCAACATGGCGGAGGGTGGTGTGGGATGGCGGGGGTGGTGTGGGGTGGGGGGCCAGGGGATGGGGCAGGGCAGGGCCTGAACAAGGCAAACTTTGATAAGCAGTTCTCGATAATCACTTGTCAACAATTATTTGTTATTATTACAGTTTAACATTATAAAATTAACAAAAATAATATAAAACTCATATTGTGGTTAAATAGACACATGGCAGTGGAAAACCGTATATTCCCTTCCTGTTCTCCTGCCCATTGGTGCATTCTTTCCAAAAATCGGGACTTTTTAAAAATGCCATGGGATGCAGGACAAATTGTTAAAAAGTGGGAATGTCCCACCAAAAGCAGGACATCTGGTCACCCTACCCATGACCCATCTGAATTTGGAGGAAAAGATAAAAGGAGTAAATTAAAGATGCCTTTCCACTGTCTTGCTCCAGCACGAGGTCTGTTGGTGACATCCCCAGTGGCGGGAAGTTCAGGTTAGAGGTCTGGAACTCAAGAGAGATATCAAGTCTGGGAAAATAAATGTGTGAGTCATCCCCGTGGAAGTGATAGTTACTGCAAGGGAATTAAGGACCTTTCCTAGGAGGGTGTCTAGACTTGAGATGTAAAGAGCCTTGAGGACAAAACCCTGGGGAACTCTTATGTGTAAGAGCAGGGCCAAGAAGGATGAGTCAGTGGGGGAAACAGAAAGAGAGGAGTCAGCAAGTCCTCGGGGGACCAGGAACTCCCGAGGTGGCTCTGCAGGCTGAAGGCAGACACAAGGGTCCTGGTGGTGAAGTGACGTCACCCAGATGAGGACTGTGCACCTGGGAGGACCACGTAGATGAGATGTGGCACCGACTTCAGAGCCTTACAAAGCACAGGAGATGGCCCTGCCTCAAATATCAGCAGTGCCAGGGGCCGGAGACCTTGCCCTGTGGGGCCCTTGGCTCTGGTCCTGCTTACCCACCCACACTTTCTGACACATCCCTCCTGGGTCAGTCCTCTCCTGGCCAGCCTTGAGCTCCTCAGATGCACCATGGCTGCCTTAGGACACTTCAGCCACGGCCGCCTCCCGTGGGCTCCCCTAATGCCTACAGATCTGGCTTCTTCTCACCATGCAGGTTTCTGCCCCGGTGCTGCTCCCCGAGGCTCTCTCTAATCCTGCCATCTAAACTCACTCCTCCTCGCCCACCACCCTCCCGCTTTCTTCATAGCACTTTGATCATCTGAAATTACATTACTCAATGGCTGCCTTTGGTTTTTATCATCTGTCTCCTTTGCTGCGAGGTGCGTCCCGAGAGCACCGGCTCTGCCCCATCCCCAGAGCAAGGCTCACCACAGAATCACACTCAAGAAATAGTTATCACTTAAGCAAGGGGGGAAATCCCCGCCTGGGGCCTGGCCACCTCCGGTGTTGTTCTTGGGGTGTAACAACAGCAGGTGCACCTCACTCTCCAACACTCACCGGGGAAGACTCTTCAGTTTGATTTTGAGGCTGTCTGACTTCACCTTTGCCCCCCACCCCCTGACAGCTAGGGACCCACTGAAGGAGGAAGTCATGTGTGAAGGGTTAACATCAGGGGGGCAATGCCACCATCTGGGGTGAGCTGGCTTTGGTCAAGTGACCTTCAGCACATTCTCTTTCCATCTGGATTTTAGGTTTCCCATTAGTAGGTCGGGCAGCACAGCCCACAACCGTGAATGCTAGACTCAAGAACAGTTTCCAGCCCTGCTTGGATTGTGCTGTGCAAAGCATACATACCCACACGCGAGCAGGGGCACAGGGACAGGCACACAGGCCGTGGCACACGGGTCACAGGCACACGGGGTCACAGGCACACGGGTCACAGGCACATGGGGACACAGGCACACGGGTCACAGGCACACAGGGACACAGGCACACGGGTCACAGAGACACAGGGACACAGGCACACGGGTCACAGGCACACGGGTCACAGGCACACGGGGTCACAGGCACACGGGGACACAGGCACATGGGTCACAGGCACACAGGGACACAGGCACACGGGTCACAGGCACATGGGGTCACATGCAAACGGCGACACAGGCACATGGGTCACAGGGACACAGGCCCATGGGTCACAGGCACACAGGGACACAGGCACACGGATCACAGGCACACGGGGTCACAGGCACACGGGTCACAGACACACGGGTCACAGGCACACGGGGACACAGGCACACGGGTCACAGGCACACGGGGACACAGGCACACGGGGTCACAGGCACACGGGTCACAGGCACACGGGGACACAGGCACACAGGGTCACAGGCACATGGGGTCACATGCACACGGCGACACAGGCACATGGGTCACAGGGACACAGGCACATGGGTCACAGGCACACAG
>CAUYTI010035083.1:0-16807 GCA_963575145.1 Galago senegalensis | reverse complement strand
TGGACCATAGAACGAATAGTGAGGTTTTATTTACAGCTCAAAGAACCAACCCTCCTTGCAGGGCAGGATACAAGTGTTACAGCTCTTATGAAAACAACTCTTACAAAGAGCCAAGCCTCTTTGTAGTGCAGAATAGATGTGCTACAGCTCTTACAAAGGGCAAAGCCTCTTTGCAGGGCAGGATATGCAGCAGAGGTGTTACAGCTACAGCTCTTACAAAGGACCAAGCCTCTTTGCAGGGCAGAGATCAGCAAAGGGCCAAGCCTCTTTCTAAGGCAGGATCAGCACTAGAAGTGCCACAGCTCTCGCTTCTTTTTCTGAGGATCTGCTGCCTTGTTCTTCTCTGTCTTCCTTGAAGGTCTGCCACGGTCAGCCCCTAGGCTCTCTGCTCAGGGCCTTATATAGGTATAATAGCTTAGCTGTGATTGGTCCATAAAATGGACCAATCAGGAGCAGGATTGAAAATGGACCAATCAGGGATGGGCACCAGTTTTCCCTTGATTGACAGGTCCCCTAACCCGGCTCTACTGGAGCCTCTGGGGGAAGAAAGCTCCCTTGCTTGCCCCAACCTGCAGTCTTTTTTGCCGGCTGCTGCCACCAAGATAGAAGTGGCAGGTTCCCCAGGCCCTGCTCAGCTGAGCTGGCTGGGGTGTCACTTTTCCGGTATCATTCTGACATCTGTTGTGACCAGACCATCTTGTCACCTCTGTGTGTCCTGACTTCACCATCTTTGCCACCCCTTGTCCTGGCTGGCTCAATCCTTTTCATTGTCCACCCTGACCCCAGGATGATTTTTTTCTTTTTTTGAGACAGAGTCTCAGTATGTTGCCCTTAGTAGTGTACTGTGCCATCATAGTTCACAGCAACCTCAAACTCTTGGGCTTAAGCAATTCTCTTGCCTCAACCTCCCAGTAGCTGGGACTACAGACACTGCCACAATGCCAGGCTATTTTTTTGTTGTGGTTGTCCCCCGGCCAACTATTTTTTTGTTGTAGTTGTCCCGGCTGGGTTTAAACCTGCCAGCCTCAGTGTATGTGGCTGGCGCTGTAACCACTGTGCTATGGGCGCAAGCCTTTTTTTTTTTTTCAAATTTATTTATGTCGTTGTAGTTGTCATCGTTGATTTTAGGTGGCCTGGGCTGGGTTTGAACCCATCAGCCTGGGTGTATGTGATTGGTACCCTATCCACTGAGCTACAGGTGCTGCCCATAGCATGATATTTTGAAAAGGCAGATCTGACTCTGTCACTCTTTCCTAAAACTCATAGGGGGCTCCTGCCAGCTCTCAGGATGAATTTCTTAGCCTGCTCATACAAAAGCTGAGTCCCTTGCCTCTGTCCCTGTACCTTCCTTACAAGTCTCTAAATTCACTCTTCACTTCCTGATGTTCCCTGGTCTCTCAGCTACGACTTCCCCTCCTGGGGGCTTTCCTGACCGCCCCCTCACTGAGTTGGGTGTCCCAGTACTTTCTCAACCCCTGTGTCTTCCCTCTGGGCACTGCTGCCCTTGCTGTGTCATTGCGTACCCTAGTAGGGATTCGCTCCTTGAGGGTTATGGCTGTTCACTTAGATGCCTCCAAAATACTGAATAAATAGGTAGACTCTGCACCTGCAGGCTCCCATTTTTGCCTATGTGCCTGATTGTTTAGACTTATACTAGAGGGAAAATGGGGGGACAGGGTGAGAGCCACATGAAAGTATGTGGGTCATTAGCATTGCGTCTTTTCTTTCCAATCAGCGGGCAGGCTCTGGATCTCGGCGGGATCAGGCCAGACAGCTGATCACAGATCTAGAGACTAGAGGGAGGCAGGCCCTTCCCTTGTTCATCTCCTGTTTAGAGGACACAGGCCAGGACACGCTGGCATCATTCCTGCGATCCAACAGGCAAACAGCAACGCTGTGGAAGCCGACCCCAGGAAAACCTACCCCAGTGGTGCTCAAGCCAGAAACACCCAGGCCAGTGGACACTGGTTCTAGAGGATTCGGTGATATCCGTGAGTATCCAGGAAGTGGTTGGTGGGTAGGGAGGGACCGTTGGTATGGCTGGGTGGGCTGAGAGTGAAAACTTAATTTTGGTATTCTGTTTGAGTACTCATAGGGATGGGGGGAATATTCTGGTAGATCTACAAGAGATTTAATTTTGGCAGCCCCTCCTGTGAGAAGCAGGTGCTGAAGTCTGTTTTGGACGTCTGGGGTTTGAATCTCTGTCCCTGGATCTGGCTATAGTTTAGGATTTGCCTTTGGGTCAGGGTGGATAGCTTGGACTGGCCCATGCCTGGGGGCAGGAGAGAGTTGATGGTGCCCCATTCAAACATGCATCTGCATGGCACACCCTTGTCTTGTCCCATCACAGCTACCCTGCAAGGCAGGTGTTAGACCCATCCCTTTGATGAGGAAACTGAGGCTCACGGAAGGGAAATAATTTGCCTGAGGTCACAAGGCTATGTCCAGTAAAATGCACAAGTCCTAGGAGTACAGCTGGATGATTTTCACCCCGTGTGTACACAGGAGACCAAGGCCCAGTCCTCAATATATGAAACATTTTATTGTCCTATAAGAATCTCTTGTCTTGGCTCAGCATCTGTGGCTCAAGTGGCTAAGGCGCCAGCCACATACACCTAAGGTGGCGGGTTCGAATCCAGCCTGGCTCACCAAAAAACAATGACGGCTGCAACCAAAAAATAGCCAGGCGTTGTGGCGGGCATCTATAGTCCCAGCTACTTGGGAGGCTGAGGTAGGAGACTCGCTTGAGCCCAGGAGTTGGAGGTTGCTGTGAGCTGTGATGGCATGGCACTCTACCCAGGGGGACAGCTTGAGGCTCTGTCTCAAAAAACAAGAATCTCTTGTCTCTTCCCAGACTATCCCCTGTCCCCTTACCCAAGGTAATTACTGCTATGATCTCTATCACTCTAGGTCCCTACTCCTTATCCTTAAACTTCAATGTAAATGTAATCCTATATACTTTTTGAATCTGGCTTCTTTCACTTGTCATCATATCTATGAAGTTCCTTCATGCTGTATTGCCTATTAGTAGTCCATTATTTTTTATTGCTAGTGATCCCTATTCTGAATAACCCACAATCTCTATAACCACTGTCCTGCTGATGTACATGTGGCTTGTTTGCAGTTAGAGCTTTGTTCCCAGGATGTGCCAGTCTCCATGCTTCCTCTTTCCTGGTTGCCTGATTGACCATTGCATTATTGATGTTAACAATAATGATAATAGTTAACATTATTGAGTACTTATTATTTGCCAGGCTTACATAAGTGATCTCATTTAATGTCCCTAACTCCTTTGTCAGGCAAGTGCCACAAGTTTCCCATTTGACTGCTGAACAAAGTGGGTCACACATTGGGGAATGGCTTTCTACAAGCCATGCACTACTGAGAAATGGAAACAGGATGGCAGGCCAGGCTTCCCCATTCTGTCTGCTCTGCCTCAGGGTAGCCCCAGATTTGCCTTGTGATGTCTTTCTTTTATCAACCTTTGTTAGTGGCTGTTGTATTGTTTCTGCCTATGGCCTTCCGTGTATATCTGTCTATCTCTCCCTGAGCATGCCATGCTCTTGCCTTTGTGCTGTGCTCTCTGCCTCTTCCCTTTCGTACCCCTTTGTTCATTTTTCCATTCACAGACCCCTATAGCATATGGACTCTCTGAAAATAGCCATTCTGCTTTGTTCGTTGATAGTGCTAATTTGGGGAATGAATGAATGAATTCCTCAGTAGTAGATAACAGTTATAATTTCGGGATACAGCGGCATTTTTGGAAATGGGAAAACATTCTCAAATTGAATCTGCGGATTCATAGGAGTCTTCAAGCTAGGTAAAACCATTTTGAATTGAAAGGGTGATTTAAGGGTAGGAAACTCATGAAGGGCTCAGGGTGCAGGGTAAAGTAAAAATTTTCACATAAGGATGAGGATGTAATGAAGAAAAAGTTTATTTTACTGTATCAGAGAGAAGGTGGGGAGAGAAAAATGGTGTAGGGTCTGAAAGGAAGAAGAGGGGAGTGCCAGCGCTGAGAGATACAGGTACTGAGCTGTTATTTTATTTTTTTGAGACAGAGTCTCACTTTGTTGCCCTGGATAGAGTGCTATGGCATCATAGCTCACAGCAACCTCAAACTCTTGGGCTCAAGCGATTTTCTTGCTTCAGCCTCCCAAGTAGCTGAGACTATAGGCGTTTGCCACAATGCCCAGCTATTTTTAGAGATGGGGTTCTTACTCTTGCTCATGCTGGTCTTGAACCGGTGAGCTCAGGCAATCCACCTGCCTTGATCTCCCAGAATGCTAGGATTACAGGCGTGAGCCATTGTGCCCAGCCCCTGGTGTGGCTTTTAAAACTGGCAAAAATAGTTCCCAGTGGGAGGTCTAGATCTACTCTCATCAAGGAATGGGATCATTGTTTGAACATAAGTATAGGCTTCACCTCAACTTGAAGGTTGCCATTGTGTTCTTCTTGTTTGAAAAAGGAGAAATAGGGCGGGGCCTGTCACTCATTGAGTAGGGTGCCAGCCCCATATACCCATATACTGAGGGTGGCAGGTTTGAACCTGGCTCCGGCCAAAGTGCAACAACAACAACAACAAAAATAGCTGGGCATTGTGGCAGGCGCCTGTAGTCCCAGCTACTCAGGAGGCTGAGGCAAGAGAATCGCCTAAGCCCAAGAGCTGGAGGTTGCTGTGAGCTGTGATGCCACAGCACTCTACTGAAGGTGACAAAATGAGACTCTGTCTCAAAAAAAAGAGTAAAAAAAATAAAAAAAGAGAAATATTTTATGACCTTATAGGCTGGTGGCCAGTTGAGTTCTTGCTAACTGAAATGAAAACTCTTTTGCTGTTGGAGGAAAATGACCAGATATCTTTACTCATTTATTCATTTTGCAAATATTTCTTGAAGACCTACTGTGTGCCAAGGCCCCTGGACTGTAAGACAGCCAGCATCTGCTCTCCTGGAACTTCCTTTCCCCCTTTCTCTTCTGGAATTTCATATAAATGGAATCACACTGTCTATACTCTTCTAGGTCTGGATTTTTTTTTTTTTTTAAATTTTGTAAGATGAACCAATTTTCTTTTTTTTAAATAATGTCTGAATTTTTTTTACACAGCATAGTATTTTCAAGGTTATCAGTAGCCTTGCATGCATTAGCAGCTATTTCCTTTTTAGGCTGTGTCAAGTTTGCTTGTGTGGATGAATCACAATTTACATATCCATTAACTTGTTGTTGGATTGGTTGTTTCTAGATTGGGGTATTATGAATAAGGCCTCAATGAACCTTGTTGGCCAATTCCCTAATATTTTGTGCCATGTATACTCAGTTTTCTTGGATTGATACCCGAGGGTAGACTTGATTGCCAGAGGGTAGGTGTGTGTTTAACTTTGTTAGAAACTTCTAGACAGTTCTCCAAGGTGGCTTTGTTGCTTGACTTTCCCACCGGCAAAGCTGAGGGTCCCCAAATTCCCATTAGTCGGGGCTGTCCTCGCAGAGTCCCTCGCCCTTCCCCCATTGGACTGTGACATTCATATTTCCCTCTTTCTCTGTCTCTCCAGGTGCTCCTGAGACACCAAGGGGAAATGTGAGTCCTCATGTGATTTGGGGGCCAGCTGCTTGTGCTCCGGGCCCTTCCATCTTCACTCCCCAGGCCCTGCCCTGCAGCTGTGTCAGGAGCCCAAGGAGCCCAGCCTTGCTGGGGATTGGGGTCCAGTCCCAGCCTTCCCACCTCCCCATCTCTGCCTGGCACTTGCTGGAACAGATTGTTCAGCCTTGCTCTTCCTCAATGTAAAGTCGGGGAGGCAGACCTCAGGAGGGGCAGGGGTTGGGCCAGGCTTGGTGCCCTCAGCCCAAGTCATCATGCTCTCATTCACAAGTACCTGGGACTCTGCTGGGGTTCTCTGGAGCAGAGTCTTCCATCTAGCAGGGGAGAGAGAGGTTAGGCAAATGAATATGTAAATACAAGCAGTGATAAGTACCAGAAACAAAAAGAACAGGCTATTGGAAGAGAGGATTGAACTGGACGCCCTAGGGAGGAGGCACCCTCCGGTACTCTAAGGGTTGACCTGGCCCGTGTTTGCTGGCAGAACTGACCACATGGTTCTCAAGTGTGCCCCTGTGCCCCTGCACTAGGTGATCCGTAAGGTCCTTTGGGTGAATGAGTTGTTGGATTTCCAAGTTAGCAGCTCCCGTCCCTGAATCCTAGGGGTCTGTTCTCTGTAGAGTTTAGCAGGACAGCTCATCCTTACCTACCAGACCTTCAAGTGTTCTCTTCTGCCTGGAATGCAGAGTGGAGACCCTGTGACTCCTGCCGTGAAAGGGCAGACCCCTTCTTTTGTCCCATCTCTCTGTTAACCACATAAGTCAGACCAGGGGGTGGCGTCCTCTCCGGGGGAGTGCGGTGAAGCCCTGGGTTTACATGGGTCCCTGTGCTGGACAGGCCTACGTCCTGAACGCGGACCCCTGTGGCCACTGCCTCATTATCAACAACGTGAACTTCTGCCAGGAGTCGGGGCTTGGCACCCGCAAGGGCTCCAATGTCGACTGTGAGAAGTTGCGGCGCCGCTTCTGCTTACTGCACTTTTCGGTGGAGGTGAAGTGCGACCTGACTGCCAAGGTACGATCACTGTCTGCCGGGGGCACCTGGGGACGTGTCCTGTGAGGGACCCCCAAAGTCTGCCGATTCCCCAGGCGAGCCCTTACATCTGTAGGCCCATGGGAGACAGTTTGACCTGGTGGTTGCAGGGTAAGCTGTAGACTCAGCAGAGCCTGGGTTTAAGGACTGGCTCTCTGGGCCACTTGGGGTGACCTCTTGTTTGTCAGTTTCTGTGACCAGGAAGCAAGACTAATACCCACTCTTTTGTGGGGATTAGATGAACAGTGCCCAGCATAGCACCTTCTCCCTGCAAAGGGCAGCTGCTGTGACCAGTATGACTCTCGTCACTTCAGTGCCAGCCTCTGGGAGCTGAGGAAGTGCTCTGCCTGGGCCTTTGGGTGGGGCCCCTTCACTGCCTGGAAATCCGTCAGTGCTTCTGGCTCACCTGCAGCCTTCCCTTCTAGAAAATGGTCCTGGCTTTGGTGGAGCTGGCACAGCGGGACCACAGCTCTCTAGACTGCTGCGTGGTGGTCATCCTCTCTCACGGCTGTCAGGTAGGAGTCCTCCTTCCACTCTGCCCTGCTCCTCGGACGGGCGCAGGGTAGAGGCTGTGCCGAGATGCTGTGCAGGAGCCCGTCCAAAACACCCTTGGCTGTGTGGGAAAGAGTTGGGGAGATGTGGGACCCTGTTTACTTACTTATCGTTTTCTCAGGAGCCATCTGGTCCTCTGAGGAGTTGCAGCATCCTCCTGGGTAGGGTGGTGTTCCTGGGAGAAGCCATCTGGGAGATGGAAGAGGGGACAAGGTCTGCTCACTGATCTGCCCCTGGATTTTGTTCTGAGGCAGGCATAACGCACTAGTGTTCAGCTCCTGCCCCTGTCCTGCGAGGCGTTATTCTAGGCCCCCTGTGCTGGGTAGAATCAGACACTGGGACATACTCAGGGATTGGTCACTAATGGGGCTAGCTTATTATGGTCAAGACCCTACCTGTTCCTGGGCCTCAGCTTTCTTATCTTTTAAGTTGAGGGATTGGACAGGTCAGCAGTCAAAAGCAGGGGCCTATTGTTCACTAGAGGTCCGCACAGTGTTTTCAAAATTGGCAAATTTTGGCCAGGCACAGTGGCTCATGCTTGTACTCCTAGCATTTTGGGAGGATTGCTTGAGGCCAGGGGTTTGAGACCAGACTGAACAATATGGAAACCCCATCTCTAAAAAGAAAAAAGAAAATAGATAAAGTTTGCTGGGCATGGTGCTGGGCACATGTAGTCCTAGCTACTCAGAAGGCTGAGGCAGGAGGATCACTTGAGCCCAGGAGTTTGAGGTTGCTGTGAGCTGTGATGACACCACGGCACTCTAGTCCAGGTGACAGGGTGAGACTCTGTCTCAAAAAACAAAATAATAGGCCAGGTGCAGTGGCCAAGGGAGGTAGATTGCCTGGGTTTGGGAGTTTGAGACCAGCCTGAGCAAGAGCGAGAACTTGTCTACTAAAAATAGACAAACTAGCCATGTGTTGTGGTGGTTGCCTGTAGTACTAGCTACTTGGGAGGCTGAGGCAAAAGGATGGCTTGAGCCCAGGAGTGTGAGGTTGCTGTGATCTATGATGCCACAGTAGTCTACTCAAGGCGACTGAGTGAGACTCTGTCTTAAAAAAATTCCAAAGCAGGCTTGGTGCCTATAGGGAGCCATCCATATACACCAGAGCTGGCGGGTTTGAACCCAGCCTGGGTCTGCCCAACAACAATCCTAACTATAACCAAAAAATAACCAGGCTTTGTGGTGGACACCTGTAGTCCCAGCTACTTGGGAGGCTGAGGCAAGAGAATCGCTTAAGCCCAAGAGTTTGAGGTTGCTATGAGCCATGACACCACAGCACTCTACCCAGGGCAACATAGACTCTATCTCAAAAAAAAAAAAAAGAAAACCAAACCAAAAAACAAAATAGCAAACAAAAAAAAACTTTGGCAAATTCCACATGAAAATCAGGATTTCCCTCTTCTCTTGAAGAACCACAAAGGTGGGGGTGGTGCCTGTGGCTCAGTGGGTGGGGCGCCGGCCCCATATGCTGAGGGAGGTGGGTTTGAACCCAGCCCCGGCCAAACTGCAGCAACAACAAAAAAATAGCTGGGTGTTGTGGCGGGTGCCTATAGTCCCAGCTACTTGGGAGGCAAGAGAATCGCTTAAGCCCAGGAGTTGGAGGTTGCTGTGAGCTGTGACACCACAGCACTCTACTGAGGGTGGTAAAATAAGACTCTGTCTCTTAAAAAAAAAAAGGAAAAAACATAAAGGATTGGTTTGAGCAAGAGGCAGCATCTTCAGACAGACAGAATTCTGGCCTGGAGCTGAGCAGAGGCTGTTCTTTTGGCCCTTTCCCTCATAGTGTGGCCCAGGATAGCAGCCTGGGTGTCCCCTGGGAGAAATGCAGGTACTCAGACCCCATGCTGGAACTCTTCATTCAGAGACCACACCATGCCAGGATGCCCAGATGATTCCTGTGCACATGAGTTTGAGCAGATTTGACTTCCAAGCGGTAGACATTGGCTGTAGTAGAGGTTCCTGGATTGTTGATTTAGGAGGTCTGGTTGGGGTCTGAGAATTGCATTTTTTTTTTTTTTTTGAGATAGAGTCTTACTTTGTTGCCCACAGTAGAGTGCTGTGGCATTGTAGCTCACAGCAACCTCAAACTCTGGCTCAAGCAATTCTCTTGCCTCTTCCCAAATAGCTGGGACTACAGGTACAATGCCAGGCTATTTTTAGAGGTGGGGTCTCACTCTGGCTCAGGCTGGTCTTAAACCTGTGAACTCAGGCAATCCACCTGCCTCAGCCTCCTATAGTGCTAGGATTACAGGGGTGAGTCACCACACCCATCCTGAGAATTTCATTTCTTTATTTTTTTTTGGCCAGGGCTGGGTTTGAACCCACCACTTCTGGCATATGGGGCCAGTGCCCTACTCTTTTGAGCCACAGGCACCGCCCAGAATTTCATTTCTTTTTTTTTGAGACAGAGCCTCAAGCTGTCACCCTGGGTAGAGTGCTGTGGCATCACAGCTTACAGCAACCTCCCACTCCTGGGCTCAAGCGAGTCTCCTGCCTTAGCCTCCCAACTAGCTGGGACCACAGGTGCTCACCACAACGCCCAGCTATTTTTTTTTTTTTGGTTGTAGCCGGCATTGTTGTTTGGTGGGCCCAGGCTAGATTTGAACCCGCCACCTTAGGTGTATGTGGCTGACGCCTTAGCCACTTGAGCCACAGGCACCGAGCCTTAAATTTGTTTTTTTGAGCAGAATTTTATTTCTTGTAAGTTCCCAAGTTATACTGATGCTGCTGGCACAGGGCCACTCTTGGAGAAAAACTGTTCTAGAGGGAGCTGGCTGGTCGGCTCTAGTTGGACCATCTGGCCCCTAGAGGCACATGAGTTTGAGATGCCCAGAATAGATGCTGACCTGGCTCCTTCTCTAGCAATCCTTAGCCAACCTGCTCTGTCCAAAGCAGTTTTGTGCCCCTGGCTGGGACCTTCTGGATCCTTTTGTCCTATCTCACAAAACCTCTGAACAGGCTGCTGGATTCCTTCCTCCCCTAACTTCTTGTTTTGTAACTAGGATTCTTGTTCTTCTAGGCCAGCCACCGCCAGTTCCCAGGGGCCGTCTATGGCACAGATGGATGTTCTGTGTCCCTTGAGAGAATCGTGAACATTTTCAATGGGACTGCCTGCCCCAGCCTGGGTGGGAAGCCCAAGCTCTTCTTCATCCAGGCCTGTGGAGGGGGTAAGCATCTCATGCTCCCAGTGGGCAGATCTGGTAGGGAAGGAGCCACCACCTGCTTCCTTCTCTGTCTGGCTGTGCACAAAGTCCATGGGATCTGTCCAGGCCCCAGTCCGGGTCCCACACACAGCTTGGGTAGTCCTCAGCCCCATCCCCTCTGTTTCATGGCACAATATCTCCGTGGGCTCATGTAACTTTGGCAATGTCAGCTCCAGAGACTTGGCAAAAGCCACACAAAGCAGAAAGAAAAAAAAGCCCTTTTCATTTTTCTTGTTGTCATTCCCCCAGTGTCCGTCAGCTCCATGCCGTCTCTACTTTCACAGAGAAAGGGAGGCCACAGCTGAATTGCATAGAGGAACTAAAGCCTTTAAGGATTGGAATTCCCAAGACCCCTGGTCCAGGGGATGTGAGGAATATTTGTAGTGTTGCCCTATGTCCTGATTTTAAAACTAACTCCTACTTACTGTTACCAGATTTTCTTGTAAAAGAAAAAGAAAGAGAAGAGAGGGAAACATTGGGTTCCTTGGCTTGTGGGTCATGACAGGAATGTTGGGAACATAGAAATTCTGTCCCAGGGAGTCCCCTGTACCCTGGGCTCTCCAGGGGCTGGAACATTTGGACACTTTAGTGGGGCCTATAAGACCTTTGATGACTGGCTGCTGCCTCTACCTGCACCCCACAGCCTGATCTGCCAGACAAGTGGGTGTTATTATCTCACAGAACTTTCCAGGTCATCCAAGGGGCACCGTATCCGCTGACAGCCAGTGTCACGAGCACCTGTGGTATATTTCTTCTGTGCACTTTGAACGATCCCATATCATTCCACATTGGCAGGGCAGGGGGGGCTTGTCTAGGAGAGCAGGTGCTGGCCATATGATTTGTCTAATGTGTGTTTATTGAGCACCTGCTGTATATTGCACGTCAGGCTGCGTGTTAGGTGCTGAGGATAAAGGGAAGATAGGGTCACGAGCTGTATTAAGTCCCTGTCATGACCCACACCCACGAGCGATTGAGAACACTTCAGTCAACCCTGGATTGGCTAGTCACTCACACACAGTTAGGGGCCAGTTAGTCTCTAGTAATCTCGGTAAATGGGGACAGACCCACCTGATGGCGTTACCATGACAACATCTAGTGAACTAATGAGTGTGTGTACAATGCCTGGTTCATTTGACTAGCTGAAAACCTGGACTCCCAATCCAGAAGACCTAGTGCTTGCCATGCCCCTGTCGCCATGTAGTGACCTCAGAATAATAGTAATGGGAAGGGGGAAGGCTGCTGTTCTTCGGGGCTGCAGACCTCCTGCTCTAACTTACCATTTTTCTTATCCAAAATGCACGGTCAGATGATCCTCTCACTCTGGAGCCTGTGGCCCCACTTTCTCCTACAAATCAAATGAAATGTGAAGAGGGCAAGGGGTCATGAATGAAGGGTAAGCGCTTTCTGGACAGTTAGCCTGTCTTGGGCACTCCCATCCATCTCAGCAGCTAGGAGGACCTTTGTCTTATGCATAGCTGCAGTGTCACTCCAGACAGCTTAGCAGGGCCTATAAGGCCTTGGATGACTGGCTGCTGTCACTACCTGCACCCCCCCAAGCATGCGAGGCTCTGGCATGCTCTGCCCTTGCCCCCCAGCACCGCTCAGCCTTCCCAGGATGTCCCAGGCTCTTCCTTGCTCCTCTGCCTCGTCCCTGCCTACCTCTGAACCATCCAGCCTTCTGGTTACAATTTGTCACTGCCTCCAGGAGGTCTTCTCTAAACACTCCTGTCCTTGCACAAGGTCAGGGTTAGCTGGCCCCTGGATTCCCGCAGCCCCTGTTCTTCCGCTGCCATAGCACTTCCCCTTGGCTCGGATGGCCTCATCCCCTGGTCAGCTCTGAGGGTGGGGCCAAGCCCGCTGACCCCCTTCCAGGCCCCCAGCCTGGCACAGAGCTCACAGTCTGGTTGTCTCTCATGTGGATTCTAATTACTTGAATTTGAAGAAAAATTTGAAAAATATCTCTGAGCTACATTTGAAATAATGTATTCTGCCATTATAAAAAAAATAACAAAACTCATTGGGAACAGCAAGATTCCCGAGGTCTGGAATGCAGTAATTAAGATGCCCCCTTTGGAATTCTGGTCCGGGCTTTGCCCCTGGCAGGCTTAGTGACCTGGTGTTATCGCTGTTACCACATGGTGGCGCCACGTCAGCTGAGAACAGAAATATACAGAACCGTCCCTGTTCTCTGCCAGTGCCTGCTGGGGTGTCTTGGTGACACGCAGCATCACACCTGCCCTGGATTCTGGTGCCTCTTGTATTGCAATTCTAAAAACTCACTGTTGTAATAATTTAAAACAATTTAAAAATCCTTTAACACGTCCACCCCTTCATTGAGAGGGAGCACACGCAGCACCAGGGTTGAGAATCGTGCCTCAAGTCATTAACTTTGATAAGAAATGCCAGCGTGATAGCACGCAAAACAGCATGACATACTGGACTGAAGCCCAGTGTCTGCCTCTGTGAGGTCTAGCTGTCAATTTTAGGGTGATTCTTCAGAATTTTAGAGGTCATGCTGAGGAGGCAGAAAGCAACAATAATATGCTGCGGTGGTTGCCCGGAGGGAACATCGCCTCCTCCCACTGGGGATTTATTTTTATGGGGAAATGAGTCTTGCCTTGCAGGGAGTTTTGCATTAATGAGGCTCTCTAAGAACCAAGCGGTGCATAACTCACACCACCCTGCAGGCCAGGCCTTCACATCCTGTTTGCAGGATGGGGATGACCCATGAATGGAGATGCCGTAGCATCCCGGTCCAGCCCTTTTCTCCACCCCCCGTATCTGATCCCGCTAGCTTGTCTCCATTTTTGCAGGCCGTCTTTCTGCTCACTCCTGTCCCCTTCAGCCATTCTTGTGGCATCCCCCACTTCAGTGTCCCTTGCCGCTGCTGTACCAGGCACTCGAGACAGTCCCACACTCACTTCTCAGGTCTCCTCCTTCTGCCGCTTCACAGGCACCTGGGGCAGATTCTGGACTCTCTACCAAGAAAACAACCAAAAGCCATGAACCGAGGAAGCCAGAGATTAGCCTGGCTCTGCAGATGACAGAAGCCCCCCCTCCCCCCGTGCAAGCTGGGGGCCCTCCTCAGGAAGCAGCAGTGTGGTGGAGAGGCTTTAAAAAGATTCAGTGCAGAATTCTACTCTTCTGCACAGATCTGGGTGAAAGCAGATTACCAACAGTTTCTGAGCGTTAGCTGTGTGGAGTGAGAAGCCAGAAGCTGTTATTATTATGGGGTTGCTAGAACCATCTCTGTCCTCTGCAGATAGGTACCCAGCTTCCTCTTTCATAGCATAGATCTAGCCATATAAACTTGCTTTCTCTGAAGCCCAACTGTGCCATCCCTCCCTCCAGGACTGTTTTCCCTATTCTCTGGCATCAGAGCCTGGGTCACTGTCACCTTCTCCAGGAGACTTTCTGTAAGGAACCCTCTGAACCACCATAACTCTGCCTTTCCTATTTCTAACCCGAGCCCATGTTAGCTACCTTCTTTCCCTGTGTCCCCCATGAGCTCTGTGGCAGAGGACCTCATCCCAGGAGCTCTCCGGCAATGTCACCATTTCGACGGCTCTGTGGCTGAGCTGTGTGTAGCCTGAGTCCTGCCCTGACCTTTCCGTTTCCCAAACCTGACACTCCTTTGGGGGAATTTGGATTTTGAAACGGAAACGATAGAAAATATAACAACTTTAAAAAACCAAACCATCCAGAATGTTGACAGCTGACGCAGCCATCTCATCTGTTCCTCTCCTGTTTGGGTCCCAGCCCAAAGCACCGCCAGCCTTTCTGATTGAACATCCCACTTTGGCATTTACCCACATCTCCGGGGTCTTTGTCATCACCAGTTCACGTGACTTTATCGTGCTCCATCTTCATGATAAGTGCTCATTTACTAAACCATCGCCCTGACGTCGGCCCTCTAGTGACATCCAGCTCTTGGCACATGTGACCACAGGTGCCTTTACCTAGAGAGCCTTTATCTGCACTCGAACTATTTCCTTAGGAAATTACTAGATTAGAAGATGTAAACATCTTCATAGATGTTACTAGCCGTGACTTGGTATCTGTCTGATATGTTTCGGATGCCTTCCTTGATTCCGTAAGAGGATTGGTGAGGGCTCATCAAGTACAAGGGACACAGTAGCACAAAACAGAGAGGAAGTGTAAGGAGGTAAGACAAGAAGAGGGAGTTTGGAATCCACAAATGCAGCCTGTGGTTCCCTGCCTACTTGCTAGAGGCGGCTGGTGAATTTCCTGTGCTTTCCAGAAGCCAAGGCAAGGTCAGGTCTCACCATGGTATTTAGTTTTTGGTATCTGGTATTTGTCAGGAATAAGGACCCCCTTGGTTGTCTAAAGGGGACACTGTGATATAGTGGACAACTTCTTTATATTTCTAAACAACAAAAAAGACAAGTTTCATATGGCTTTTTTGATTGTGGTAAAATACATATGACAAAAAATTTGGCCAGGTGCCCAGCGCCTGTGGCTCAAGCGGCTAAGGCACCAGCCACATACACCTGAGCTGGCGGGTTTGAATCCAGCCTGGGCCCGCCAAACAACAATGATGGCTGCAACCAAAAAATAGCTGGGTGTTGTGGTGGGCGCCTGTAGTCCCAGCTACTTGGGAGGCAGAGGCAGGAGACTTGCTTGAGCCCAGGAGTTGGAGGTTGCTGTGAGCTGTGATGCTACGGCACTCTACCCAGAGGGATAGCTTGAGGCTCTGTCTCAAAAAAAAAAATTTTTTTTTTTTTTTTGGCCAGGCACAGTGGTTCATTTTTGTAATCCTCTGGGAGGTTGAGGTGGGAGGATCCCTTGAGCTCAGGTGTTCGAGACTAGCCTGAGCAAAAAAGAGTCAGACCTTATTTCTTCTAAAATTAGAAGAATTACTGAACAATGTGGTGGGCACCTATAGTCCCAGCTCCTTGGGAGACAGGAGGATTGCTCGGATCCAGGAGTTTGAGGCTGACACTACAGCACTTTAGCCTGGGGCAATAGAATGAGATTCTATCTCAAAAAAAAAAGATACACATAACATAAAATCTCAACTTTTTTTTTTTTTCTGGCCAGGGCTAGGTTTAAACCTGCCACCTCTGGCATATGGGGCGGGCGCCTTACTCCTTTGAGCCACAGACGCTGCCTTTTTTTTTTTTCTGTTGCCTTGGGTAGCGTGCAGTGGCATCAGCGTAACTCAAAGCAACTTCAACTCCGGGGTTTGAGCAGTTCTTCTGTCTAAGCCTCCTGAGCAGGGGTCCTCAAACTTTTATTTTTATTTTTATTTTTTTGAGACAGAGCCTCAAGCTGTCCCCCTGGGTAGAGTGCCGTGGCATTACAGCTCATAGCAACCTCCAATTCCTGGGCTCAAGTGAGTCTCTTGCCTCCGCCTCCCAAGTAGCTGGGACCACAGGCGCCCGCCACAACGCCCGGCTATTTTTTGGTTGCAGCCGTCATTGTTGTTTGGCGGGTCCGGGCTGGGGACTCGAACCCACCACCTTAGGTATGCGTGGTTGGCGCCTTAGCTGATTGAGCTATAGGCTCCGAGCCGGTCCTCAAACTTTTTAAAGAGGGGGCCAGTTCACTGTCCCTCAGACCGTTGGAGGGCCCGGGATGAGTCAGCTGCTAAGCAGGACAGGTAGCGGTGGCAAAAACACCCAGTGGGCCAGATAAATGTTTTCGGTGGGCTGCATGTGGCCCACGGGCCATGGTTTGAGGACACCTGCTCCTGAGTCTCTGGGATTACAGGTATGTACCACCATGCCCAGCTAATTTTTCTATTTTTTGTAGAGATAAGGTCTCACTCTTGCTCAGGCTGGTCTGGAACTAGTGAGCTCAAGCGATCCACCTGCCTCAGACTCCCGATTGCTGGGATTACAGGTGTGAGCCACTGCACCTGACCTTGGATGTGTGATATAAATGGCATCGTATCGTATGTGGCCTTTTGTAACTGACCTCTTCTACTCAACACAATGTTTCTAAGGTTTATCCATGTTGCAGTACTATGTGTTGGTATTTCTTTTCTTTTCTTTTTTTTTTTTTTGTAGAGACAGAGTCTCACTTTGTCACCCTTGGTAGAGTGCTGTGGCATCACAGCTCACAGCAACTTCAAACTCTGGGGCTTATGTGATTTTCTTGCCTCCACATCCCGAGTAGCTGGGACTACAGGCGCCTGCCAAAACCCCCAGCTATTTTTTTTGTTGCAGTTTGGCCGGGGCCGGGTTTAAACCCGCCACCCTCAGTATATGAGGTCGGCGTCCTACCCACTGAGCCATAGGCGCCTCCCATGTGTTGGTATTTCCCTCTTTTTTTTTTTTTTTTGAGACAGAGCCTCAAGCTGTCCCCCTGGGTAGAGTGCCGTGGCATTACAGCTCACAGCAACCTCCAACTCCTGGGCTCAAGCGAGTCTCTTGCCTCCGCCTCCCAAGTAGCTGGGACCACAG
>CAUYTI010035079.1:0-22588 GCA_963575145.1 Galago senegalensis | reverse complement strand
CTACAGGCGCCCGCCACAACGCCTGGCCATTTTTTTGGTTGCAGCCATCATTGTTGTTTGGCGGGCCCGGGCTGGGGATTCGAACCCGCCACCTTAGGTGTATGTGGCTGGCGCCTTAGCTGCTTGAGCCACAGGCGCCGAACCTAAAGACATGAATTTAGATAGATTCCTAAACACATAACCCCTTCCTAAAAAGAAATATGACCCTATGTTTATCAGAAGGAGGATACCCAAAGTGGAAAAAAAAGCTGCAGAATAAGAAAGGCTGGGCACAGTGGCTTATGCCTATAATCCTAGTACCCTGGGAGGCTGAGATGGGTATATCACCTGAGCGCAAGAGTTTGAGACCAGCCTGAGCAAGAGACCTCATCTCTCCTAAAATAAGAAAATGTGGTGGGCACCTGTAGTCCCAGTCCGGAGGCTGAGGCAGGCAAGAGAACCACGTGAGTCCAAGAGTTTGAGGTTGCTGTGAGCTATGACACCATGGTACTCTAACCAGGGCAACAGAGTGAGATTCTGTCTCAACAACAAGAACAAACTTAAAAAGATGAAGAAAACCTGATAGAATTATACAAATTCTCAGCATAAAGACAGATACACAAATATCAAATGGTATGTCTTTGTTTTAGGTTCAAAGGCAGTCAAGGTAAGCCTATAATTCATATCCTAATTAGCAAGGATTAATTAACCTACTGAAAACCTTCAGAATTATGAAGCCCTGCCTGAGCTGCTTCCCAAACCATTTAGATTGTTTTACTTAAAAGTAGTGGAACGAGATGATCTTAAAGATCACACAGTATAATTTCTCATTTCACTGAAAATAAAATGAAATCCAAGAGATTTAGAATAACTATTGTACAAGTCAGGTGCATAGAAAAATGTGTATTTAACACTAATTGTTGGCTCAGTGCCTGTGGCTCAAGTGGCTAAGGCGCCAGCCACATACACCTAAGGTGGTGGGTTTGAATCCAGCCGGGGCCTGCCAAACAACAATGACGGCTACAACCAAAAAAAAAAAAAAAAAAAACAGCCGGGCATTGTGGTGAGCGCCTGTGGTCCCAGCTACTTGGGAGGCTGAGGCAAGAGATGCGCTTGAGCCTAGGAGTTGGAGGTTGCTGTGAGTTGTAATGCCACAGCACTCTACCCAGGGGGACAGCTTGAGGCGCTGTGTCAAAAAAAACCCACTAATTGTTAATACTGGACCATTAAGACTTGGCACCAGCCACATACACCTGAGCTGGCAGGTTCGAATCCAGCCCAGGCCCGCCAAACAACAATGACAGCTGCAACCAAAAAATTGCCGGGCATTGTGGCAGGCGCCTGTGGTCCCAGCTACTTGGGAGGCAGAGGCAGGAAAATCACTTGAACCAAGGAGTTGGAGGTTGCTGCGAACTGTGATGCCACGGCATTCTACCCAGGGTGACAGCTTGAGGCTCTGTCTCAAAAAAAAAAAAAAAGAAAGAAAAAAAAAACTGGACCATTAAGTATAGGTCCATTTATGTTTAAGACATAGTTTTTATTTTTATTTTATTATTTTTTTAGAGACAGAGTCTCAACTTTATTGCCCTCAGTAGAGTGCAGTGGTATTACAGCTCACAGCAAACTTCAACTCCTGGGCTTATGTGATTCTCTTGCCTTAGCCCCCCAAGTAGCTGGGACTATAGCCCCAGCCACAACGTCTGGCTATTTTTTTGTTGCAGTTTGGCCGGGGCCAGGTTTGAACCTGCCACCCTTGGTATATGGGCCTGGCGCCCTACCCACTAAGCCACAGGCACTGCCCAAGACATAGTTTTTAACAGTTATCATTTTATCACAGTTTAGAAATTTTGACATTTTGTTGATAGATGAGGAGAGACAGGAAAATGACTTAAAAAAAATAGTTACACTTTACTATGATAAGCAATAAAATGATTTTTCTTTATTTCCTTTTAACAGGTTTCATGTCCTCACAACTACCACAATTCAAAAAACAGCGTCTTATGTATGAAAAAGTCCCTGGCAGAACTGATGGACAGACTCGGCTGAAGTTTTTTTGAAGGAGAGAAAGAACAGTGCTACATTCCATGTTCCACTGCTTTTGATGATAACCCGTTAGCAAAATTACTTAGATTTGTTCATATATAAATAAAATGCAGTTATTCTGTATTATATGTTCTCAGTGTTTCTGTATTAAATTTTCATAATATATATGGTTTGCATCTTTGTAAGTTAACTATTCTAATTTATCAGTTAGCATAATTATTATAAGAGCCAAAATATCTTCCAAATTCAGCTAAACACAAGCTATTTGAGTCTCCATCAAAGTCTGACCCATTGAGTCAAGAAGTGAAGATCGGCTTGTCGCCAGCCACATACACCTGAGCTGGCAGGTTCGAATCCAGCCTGGGCCCACCAAACAATAACGACAGCTGCAACCAAAAAATAGCCGGGCATTGTGGCGGGCGCCTGTGGTCCCAGCTACATGGGAGGCAGAGGCAGGAGAATTGCTTGAGCCCAGGAGTTGGAGGTTGCTGTGAGCTGTGATGTGACAGCACTCTACCCAGGGCAATGGCTTGAGGCTCTGTTTTGAAAAACAAAAAAAAAAGTGAAGATCATCAGGTGGCGCCTATGGCTCAGTGGGTAGGGCACTGGCCCCAAATACCGAGAATGGTGGGTTCAAACTGGGCCCCACCTAAACTGCAACAAAAAAATAGCTGGGTGTTGTGGCGGGTGCCTGTAGGCCCAGCTAGTCGGGAGGCTGAGGTGAGGGAATCGCCTAAGCCCAGGAGTTGGAGGTTGCTGTGAGCTGTGATGCCAGAATACTCCACTGAGGGTGATAAAATGAGACTCTGTCTCTAAAAAAAAGAAAGAAATGAATATCACCCAGTCTATCAACCTCCAACACCAAGAAAGTTAAAATCAGCTCAGCACCTGTGGCTCAAGTGGCTAAGGCACCAGCCACATATACCTGAGCTGGCGGGTTTGAATCCAGCCTGGGCCTGCCAAACAACAATGACGGCTGCAACCAAAAAATAGCCGGGTGTTGCGGTGGGTGCCTGTGGTTCCAGCTACTTGGGAGGCAGAGGCAGGAGAATCACTTGAGCCTAAGAGTTGGAGGTTGCTGTGAGCCGTGATGCGATGGCACTCTACCCAGGGTGATAGCTTGAGGCTCTGTCTCAAAACAAACAAACAAAAAAAAAAAAAAAAGTTAAAATCTAGAACAAAGGCTCGGCGCCTATAGCTCAACCAGCTAAGGCGCCAGCCACATACACCTAAGGTGGCAGGTTCGAATCCCTAGCCCAGACTGGCCAAACAACAATGACGGCTGCAACCAAAAAATAGCTGGGTGTTGTGGCGGGCGCCTGTGGTCCCAACTACTTGGGAGGCTGAGGCAGGAGACTCGCTTGAGCCCAGGAGTTGGAGGTTGCTGTGAGCTGTAATGCCACGGCACTCTACCCAGGGGGACAGCTTGAGGCTCTATCTCAAAAAAAAAAAAAAAAAAATCTAGAACAAAAAGAAGTTGAGAACTTTCAATTTAAAGTGTTGGCTTCCATAAACAAAATTTAGAAACAAATGTGACTAAGAAGGAATATTTGCAACCCAGTTAATAGGAAAATAGTTTACTAATACATAAAGATAGGGAAAAGACACCCTAATAGGAGAATGGACAAAGGACATGAATAGATATTTCCTCATAAAAAACCAAAAATAGTCAATAAACATTTGAAACAATATACAGTCTTATTACTTAGTAGATAAATACAAATTAAGTTATCATGTTACTGCCTGTTAGAATGACAAAATTTTTGAAAATCCATAGTATCATTTTCTTATATTATTAGTAAAACTTCTTTAGAGTACCACATGTGTAACATCTACTAAGACGAAAAATTGATGCAACAATTACATTTTCAGAAATTTGTCTTAAAGAAGTATTCAATTATTCAAGGAAATATATTGTAGTATACTTTGTAATAGGTAAAAACTATAGACAATAAAAATGCTATCCGTAGGGGAATAAACAATTTAGACAACAGAATAACATTAAGAAGAAAGTAAATCTGTGTATTCTACAAGGAAGGCTGTCCACAACCTAAAAAGCAAAACAAAACAAAAAAACCGACACACAAAACACTATATATTATGCAATAACTCAATTTTTGATTTTAAAAAGTAGACCTTTAAAAACTGAAAGGTTTTCCAAAATGATCACTATATTATGGGAACAATGCGGGCATAACATGAATCTTACATTCTGACATGTGATTTTGTTTACCAGAAAGAGTAGGTGAACTTAAAAATTGCACCCAACTAAAACAAGCTGGATAGGAATATACAACACACACACACCACACAGCTCGCAAGATCACTGACCCACAGTCAATGTGGCTTGATGCTACATCTGTTGTTTCAGTTTTCTGACTAGACAACCCCCCTTTCACCACCTCAAGATAACACAAGTTGCAACTTGGCTGAGCGGTCCTATACCATTCCCTTTGTATAATTTTTCCCCATTTCCCTTTCAGTTCTCTGCCGTTTTTTTCTCTTTATCTCTGTCATCTTACTCTTTCTCTCTCTTTCGTTTTTATCATTGAGCAGAAAAGGTGGTAGGCATGGAAGGTAGATGGGGCTAGTAAGTGGAGAGTGGGGCCTGAAGGTCCACAAGCAATCTCCACGTCTTGTTCAAGGTAAAGAGCCCTATGTACTGTAATATTTATGTATTCTTTAACCACCTAACATGTCTAAAACTGTGCTATCATTTGTATTAGGTTTCTAGCCTCTTTATTTGCCACTGATAATTTTTTTTTTTTGAGACAGAGTCTCACTATGTCCCCCAGTAGAGTGCTGTGGCGTCACAGCTCAACCTCAAACTCTTAGACTTAAGCAATTCTCTTGCCTCAGCCTCCAAGTAGCTGGGACCACAGGCACCCGCCCTAATACCCGGCTACTTTTTGGTTGTAGTTGTCATTGTTGTTTGGCAGGCTGGGGCTGGGTTTGAACCCTCCAGCTCTGGTGTATGTGGCCGGTGCCCTGGTGGCTGAGCTACAGGCGCTGAGCTATGTCACTGATAAAAACTGATAAAATTTTTGAGTGTCAAATCCCTAATCTCATGTCCCCAAAGGTCCTGTGGTTATTATTGTGTGATAGCTTGGTGATTTTTAGGAATACATATGTCATGTTATAACAGTTGCTTAAAATGACATCCCATAATCTATTTAATCATCCTCTTGCTAATAGACATTCAAGTTCACTCCAATTTTGGCATGAAAAATGTATACAGCCAGGCATGGTACTGGAAACCTATCACCCCAGCTACCCAGGAGGCAGAGGCAGGAGGATTGCTTAAGTCCAGGAGTTTGAGGTTGCAGTGATCTATGATTACACCACTGAACTCTCATCCAGGTGACAGAGTAAGAGCCTGTCTCAAGGAAAAAAAAAAAGTAGAGTGCTATGGCATCACAGCTCACAGCAACCTCAAAAAGCAATTCTCTTGCCTCAGCCTCTGAAGTAGCTGGGACCACAGGCGCCCGCCACAACACCTGAATATTTTTTGGTTGTAGTTTTCATTGTTGTTGGGCCGGCCCCAGCTGGATTCGACCCCGCTATCTCCGGTGTATGTGGCTGGCACCCTAGCTGCTGAGCATAGGTGCCGAGCCGAGAGACAAAACTTTCCACAGTGAAAATGTTAGAAGAAATACAAAGCTTTTTTACCAGAATCAAGGTTGTCACCAAAGTTTTTGGCCTGAGAAGCTAAAAGATTGCCTAGGTTGCTAGAATATTGCCATTTATTGACATGGAGAAGGCTACGAGAGGAGCATAATTTGGAGTTCAGGAGCTTGATCTGGGGCAAGTTAAAGTTGAAATACCTACTAGACTTCCAAGTGGCCATCTATATTAAGTAAGCATTTGGATTATAAAGATCTCAAACATTATAGAATATATAAACCTGAGAAGTATAAATTTAGGAATCATCAAAGTCTAAGTGGTCGTTAAAGTCACGCACTGGCTAAGATTACGAAGGGAATAAATGTAGATAGAAAATTCCAGGACTAAGCACGGGAACAACATTAAAGAGAAATGGAGGAAAAAGAAAAGGAAATGGAGAAGAGGAAGCCAGTGATGCCCTGCGAGCCAAATGAAGATGTTTCCAGGAGAGCCATCAGTAGTGTCCAGTGAGAGGAGGTGAGAGACATAGCCACTGGATTGACCTTTGTTGATCTTGATAGGACAGTGTTTGGAGGAATGGTGGGGGTGAAACCCTGACTAGAACAGATTCAAGAATGCAAAAGGGAGGAAAACGGGAGGCAGAGAGTTTAGATAACTCTTTCTGGAACATTCACGGTATAGATAAGCGAGATGTATTGGCTACAAGAAGTCAAGGTATATATTCTGAAGAGAGAGAAACCTCACTATGTTAAGTATGCTGATGGGAAAAATCCAATAGAGGGGCAAAGGCTAAAGAAGGCTTAGAGGGACAGGGAGATTTGCTGGACAGAAGTCCTGCATAGGTGAGAAGAGATGGGATGTAGTGCAGAAAAGGAGGGTTTGCGGCTTGGCAAGGACCACAGAGACTTCCTCTATGGAAATAAGAAGAAAAGCTGAGGTTACAGGCACAGATACAGGCAGATGTAATGGGAGATTATGCACTTTTCCAATTGCCTCCATTTTTTTTTTTCTGTACTGTCATTCCCCCCTCTCCCACCATACAAATATAAAACACACAATAGCAGAGTTGGGGACCGCAATAAACATTCCCATTTAAAAAGGGAAAGAGTAAGAGAGACATACAGCAGTCAGCATTCTGAAATCCAGCACTGCAGATGCAGCCCCCTCCTCCAGCAGGTCCTCCCTGCACTGAGAGAAAACCCTTCCCATCGCTCTCCTTGGTCTCCTGGTTCCACCTTCTAGAAGTCCTCCCTTATCTTCTTGCCCCTATCTTCTTAGGGACTATAAAGTTTTGTCAACCTGCTTCTTGACATGCAAGTATAGGGGCCTGAATTTGTTTGTTCAACTTAAACAGTTACAAGCCTACAAGATTTCTCAAATCTTCTCAAAAACTGAATGGGTTCTGATCTATTTGTCTCTAGCGTTTTGTTCCATCAGAATCAAATGTTCTTTTCCAGGCATACTCATCATGCCTAATTTATTTGTTTGCTTCCTTTTCCCATGCCTCTCTTTAAAACTCCTGACAGTTAAATTTAAGCTGATGGGCTTGGTGGAGTGGGGGAGACTCTTAATCTGATCTTTCTCAATCTTGTTTTCTTCTGATTGGAATTACAGAGATTTTGCCATATTATTCTCCCAAAGGCTGGGAGCAGTCCATACTCTTACTAGTGAAGTATGAAACCTGCAATGGAGCATTGGGTGAGGGCTCTAGAGCCAGACTGTGAGGATCAGATCCTGGCTGAGGCCAGTGCAGTCTAGCCCAGGGGACAGAAGATCAAGACTCTCACTCAAAAACAAATAAACAAACAAATGACAACAACAACAAAAACTATTCTTGGACTTAATTTTCCATAGATATTTTAACAGGTTTTGCTAAAAAAAAAAAAAAAGAAGAAGAGAGAAAGGATAGTTGATCATATGAAACGTGAAAGAATATTAAAAGATCCAGAGAACAAAGGAGTTAGAAAAGAGATACTTGGCCAAGCCTGGTGGCACATGTCTGTAATCTAGCACTTGGAGAGCCCAAATGAGAGGACCACTTAAGGCCAGGAGTTTGAGACCAGCTTGGGCAAGAGCGAGACCCTGTGTAGAAAAATTAGCCAGGTGTGGTAGTGCATGCCTGTAGTCTTAGCAACTTGGGAGGCTGAGGTAGGAGGATCACTTGAACTCAAGAATTTGAGGTTACAGTGAGTATGATGACACCACTGTACTCTAGCCAGGAGGACAGAGACCCTGCCTCACAAAAACTAAAAAAAAAACAAAAACAAAAACAGAGATTTGAATTATAACCAAATGGACAAGATTCAAATCACATCAATCTAGAAGTTTATGATTTTTTTTTTTGAGACAGAGTCTTACTTGGTCACCCTCGGTAGAGTGCCATGGCTCACAGCAACATCCAACTCTTGGGCTCAAGTAATTCTCTTGCCTCAGCCTCCCAAGCAGCTGGGACTACAGGCGCCCACCACAACACCTGGCTATATTTAGAGGCAGGGTCTTGCTCTTATTCAGGCTGGACTCAAACCTGTGAGCTCAGGCAATCCACCAGCCTCCACCTCCCAGAGTGCTAGGATTACAGGGATGAGCCACCACGCCCGGTCTAATCTAGAAGTTTAGTGGCTAGTATTGATGGGCATTCCCATCTAATGACTTCTGTTTTCTTAACTGTAATACTATTTATGCTCACAGATATTTTCATTTCTTATGAGTTTATACATAGCTATTTCCAAGAGCAAATGCTGCCAGTAATTGAGGTATTTCTTCATATTATATGTGAAGAATATACATACATCTAATATACATAGATATATTTTTTGTACAAAATTCCACAAAGACTTGAAAACAATTTCACCTTCCTCTTCCAGCACTCAGTTTCACAAAAAGAAATCCATGAAGTCTTAATACAAAATCAGACACAAAAGTTTGCTGTCATAGAAAATGATGAATTAGGTAAAAATTTTATTTCCAAGCTCTTCAAAGGTTATTACAAACACGAATAATGTATCCTTCTAAAAGTGTTCCAATTAAATCAAAGGCACATCATAAAGTAAAGTACTGGTGTCATTATGAATTCTTTTAAGTTGTAAAATTTTCAAATTATGTTATTTTTAACCATTTACAAAGTTCTATAGGTCACATTTTAAATGTGTTTAAAGACATGAAATAATGTAAAAATTCTTTTCACATACAACTACAAAGTAGACAACATAAGAATACGAAGACTGACTCTGCTTCTTATACAGGGGCAAACTAAAACACAGCATTCGTCTTCTCAAACAAGTTTGCTAAGAAACAGCTGTCATGTTTAGTGTTAAAAATAAAACAACCTTCTCATTTAGAAAATTCAAGACATCTTTTGATTCATAAAGCCTGGTCTTCTCCCCCAGTTATAACTTTCTTGTTCATTTAGAAATTGTAAATTCATGAGAAAACAGTAAATTTTGTTATGGTATAAAAATCCTTGTCAGGAAAAACAATTACAAATATTCAATTTTTTTTTAAACACACAAAAATGTTTTCCTTCCTAAAATGTAAACATCCAGTAAATAAAACAGACCTAATAATCCAGGCATAGAAACAGCAGTGATTCACTTATGAAAGAAAGACGTGTGTTTGGTGTATCTCCTGGTAAGGTTTTGTCTTAAGTATAAGGTACTTCACAAAAAAATTTAGGTCATTGTTATCTGAAACTCTACTCCTTCACTCAGTGTCTTTATTTGTAGTAGAAACTCATCAATGCCTGTGGGATTTTGGCTATGGGAACTGGCCACCGGAAAGGACTAAAATACCTAAAAGTCATTTGGCTAGGGAAGTGTTTTCTTGAGACTTGGAGGCAGTCATTCATCACTTTGTACTTGAAGGCATTCCTCAGAGAACTTCTTCCCTACTGGAAAGAGAGTTTGGTTGGTTTCACTTCAGTAAGATTTAATTCACAAAATTAACTAGTCATCATTTCATAGGGCATTTTAGTATTTGCAAAGTAGAAAGCCACGCATTAATACCCAAAACATCCAAACATTGCTGCTGGGCCAACATGAGACTATATTGTTTTAATACTATGAATGTGAACGTTTTCCATTACAAGGTACAGCAGAGCCTGATAGATTACTTCCTTTTTTTAAATGTGAACAATTTCCTTTTACAAGTGTGTGAAGAACCTACGATAATTAAACGCCACTTGGAACACACAATTGAAAAAATGCTGATCCAAAAGACTGATAATCTGTATTAGGTACTTGCCCCAGAAAAGCCCCTTCCCCAGAAAGCCCCTTCCTGCTTTCTTTTTTTCTTTTTAATTAATTTTGGAGACAGAGCCTCAAGCTGTCCCCCTGGGTAGAGTGCTGTGGCATTACAGCTCACAGCACCCTCCAACTCCTGGGCTCAAGTGAGTCTCCTGCCTCCGCCTCCCAAGTAGCTGGGACCACAGGCGCCCGCCACAACGCCCGGCTATTTTTTGGTTGCAGCCTTCATTGTTGTTTGGAGGGTCAGGGCTGGGGATTTGAACCCGCCACCTTAGGTGTAGGTGGCTGGCGCCTTAGCCGGTTGAGCTATAGGCACCGAGCCACCCTTCCTGCTTTCAAACAGACCAAGACTAGGTGTCTCTCTCTTAAAGTTACAGCCCCTTTCAACAGGGAGTTGCCCACTAAACATCTCCTTATCTCCCAGTCGTAAAACCTGCCTCATCTCCCTGTCCCAATTACCCACTGAAAATTTCAAACTTACGGCCTGCCCCTAACGGCCCTTCCTGCCAGAGCAGTAACTCCTCATTGGCGATTCTACCATCCCCTCATCATTCTGAGATTATGCCACCAGAAAGATATTTGCACTTCAGTCATCAATTCCTTGAGCCCATTTAACCCTACTCACATTTCTGCTAAGTAGTGGTTACATTTCTTCCCCAGTGAAAGCACAGAGATATATTCTGAAAGCCTTTAGAAAAGAAGTCACAGCTGGTGGTAGGCACAGGTCTCCCCACTCTGGGGAGTCCTTAGTTCCAAGAATAGCAATTCAGTTGATAGCGCCTACTAGCAAATCACACCCCTGGGATGGTGTAAGGGCACAGGCTAGGATGAAGGTGAAGAATTACTACCAGCCAACTCAATTCAAGAGCTCAGGCATCTCAGGAGTTAGTGTAAAAAAGAATTAAGGAGACTTGTAATTATAATAGATGTCTTGTGCAGGATGTGTAACTATATACTAGAATTGCTCTAGTCGTGTGTTTTGTTGGCTTTTTATTTTAATCCCCCCAATAGCAGATATTCAAAACTCAGCTGCCCCGATCCTAATGCCATGGCCCCATCACTGTGTCATAACTCACGAGTCTTCAGAGTAAAGCACATGATCTGGGCTCCCGGAAGGGGTTGCTTCCAGCTGGAATGCCCACCAGCAGGGCATCCTTGCAGGCATTCTGCATGCAGTACTGCTGAAGCTCTGCGGCCGCCTGAGAGACCTGAAACGAAGGGACAGCAACGTGGCACAGCGCTCGCAGCCAAAGCCAGTGGGCACCCCTGACATGATAAAAATGACCACACAATCTGGTAGACATCAACTTTTTATAAACTCTAGAAGTCTCTTTTTTGCTGAAAGTTCTAATAATTGAACTTTAAAGAGGATAGGTTACAATGTCTCTGAACTTCCATGTAAGGTATTTTTGGTTTAGTTGCTTATTCAAAAAAGGTAAGAAAAAGCTGTATCTTTGATACCTTTAGACCAGTGGTTCTCAACCTTCCTAATGCCTTGGCCCTTTAATACAGTTCCTGTGGGTGGCGACCCACAGGTTGAATACTGCTGCTTTAGACTAAATTAGTAAACAAATAGCTATTTCTAGTGTTCTCTTTCCAAATGTTCATTTATATAAGCCATGCATTGATACATGCAAGTTTGCCAAGTAAGCAACTTATTTTAATATTCACAAGGCTGGAGCGTTACTCGGTCTGCTCCTGACAAGTGATAAAGTTCTTCCATCATGCTTTTCGGGCAGTATAGATTATTGGGTAAGAGTGCAGTCCCTGAAAACAGACTCCTGGAGTCAAATTCAGTTGTTACCACCTATATGATCTTGGGGAAGTTACTTAAGTTCTTGGTCCCTGTTTTCTCATCTTTGAGATATTTAGAAATAGCACCTACCTCATTGGGTTGATCTAATGATTGAGTTAACAAATGTTAAGTGCTTAGAATGGTGCTACGTGTAGCAATACATTTGTGGCAGTCTGTAAACGTGTTTATGATACTTTGCAGCTCCAAACCATAAGAGGTACAGTCTATTTACCTACCCCAGGAATCTCAGCTGTTCTTGTGACTTATTTTGACCAGTAGAATGTGGCAGAAATAACCAAGTTACAAGCTAGTCCTGAAGAATCTCTGTAGCTACCTTTCCTGCTGCAGTTGGAACCCTAAGACCACCATCTTAATGAGCCCAAGCTACCCTTGTGGAGGAGAACCAGATAAGCCAGCCCCAGCTACCTGCCTATCAGACTCCAAACTCATTTGAGTGAGGCCATTAAGTCATCCAGACACCAGACACCCCTCCATCTGATTGCAGATGCATGGGAGAGCCCAGTGTAGTTGAACCTAGCTCAAATTGTCAGCCTAGGAACAAACTGTGAGTTAATAAATGTTTTAAGCCACAGGTTTTATGGTGGTTTGTTAGGCAACAAAAACTGATAGAATATTATTGTGCCTTTTCCGCCTATCCTGCTTTTGATGCGTATTTCTATTTAGAGGCTTTCCTGTCCTCACTGTACATTTTATTTTTTGCACTGAAAAGCTGTTCTGTATAAAACTCACCCATATGGTGCAAAAATGGTTCTGACTGCTATCCAAGTATTACTACAAATTTGTGTTGTAAGCCCCCTACTAACTGGAAAATTAACTGTTTATGTCATAAGTGTTACCAAGTTTCTGGAATGCTTTAGGAATTTTTTTTTTTTTTGGAGACAAGAGTCTCACTTGGGTAGAGTGCCATGACATCAGAGCTCACTGCAACCTCAAACTCTTGGGTTCCAGTGATCCTTTTGCCTCAGCCTCCCCCATAGCTGGGAGCACAGGCGAACCCCTGCACCCTCCCTATTTTATAACTGTAGATAAGAAGTCTTCCCCAGCTGCTTTGCACTGGGTAGGTGGGCACTAGACTTACAGTTTTTCTTCTTATCTCAGGTCCCTACATCATCTTGAAAATTTTCAACAACCCTAGTTTTAGTTCCCTAACATCCTCCCTTCAAACAGCCACTCCTCAAAACTACCAGATACAGTTACAACACCTGCAAAGGCTCCAGGTTGGAATCTTACGCTCTAGTAGGCTACTCTCTGATCAGTCTGTCTGCTTCCTTTATTCTCTTCCCCTCTGTCACGCCCATCACCAGAAGCCTGACCCTGTCCCTTCTCTATCCAGGGATGGTTCAATCCTTTTCTGGCCAGACCTTCACCTCTTTGCCTGCTGGCCCCACCTCACCTTCCTGGCATACCTCCCCTGCCAACCTCTACCCAATCATCTACCTTTCACCTTCAGCACTCAGATTCCTGACTCACCAAATGCTGCTGGAGAAAAAAAAAAAAATCACAAGTGGTCTCCAACCTCACCGCAGCTGGATCTTCAGAAGCAGAGTGCATCCCAGATGTCTGCTCAGGGCCCACTCCCACGCCCAGCAGCACTCAGCCTAGTGGGGGCTTTCCACTCCCACTACTGCATTAGCCTCCTTCCCCCTGCCCCTTGGCCTCCTATTTCACAATAAAAAAAGTCATCATACAGGTCCGTTAGCCCATGTCTAGAAACATCTCTCTTTTCCCATATCCCTACCTCCTTCCCTCTTGTCTCAGAAGCAACATCATCAGTCCCAGCTCTCTGGGACCTTGACTCTGCCTCGCCACCTTCATTTGTTCCTTTTTTTTTTTTTTCATTTTAATTTTTATTATTGCTTCAGGGTAATTTGAGGGTACAAAGAATTAGGTTACAATGTTTGCACTTGTTAGGTAGAGTCCCCCTTGTATTTGTGTCCTGCCCGCAAAAGGTGTGCCATACACTCTAACACTGTGCCCAGTAAGTGGGAGCACACCCACCCCCTCCCTCCTCCCCTCCCTCGCCCTCATTCCCGGCCCCTGACCTTAAATTGATTGGAGTTTTTCTCTATGTGGGTGTTGTTCCTTCTTTTCAACCTAAAGAATAGTTTATTCCTTCCTCTCAACCCTGAAATATGGCTTTCTATTTCCTAAATTTAAAACACAAAGCCCCGTTTCCTCTTTAAAGACCAGGTTTCTTTCCAAAATAAGTCTGCCTACCTTTTTACAATCCAGACTCTGCTGCAACCTCTCTGCATCCCTTAGCCCTCTACCCTTTTTGTCATTTTTATAATCTTCGTTCCAGTTACTATATGAAATTATTTTATGTATTGGTTAGTTTGCTGATGGCTTCTCCTCCCCACTAGCACCACCCTACTCCCTGAATAGTGCCAGACACAGAGGCCTCCGTTCACGCGGACGTGCTTCCATTCCACAAACCGTGCTGCCCGCAATGCTAAACGCAATTATGCAACAGAAGCTTCTCAGTCAACTGACTGCACACTGGACATGTGGACTGAGCCCTCGGTTTCTGACGGTCCCCCTTCCTTGCTTCAGCTGCCCCTCCCCCGCTTTTTGTTCCCTCTTCTTCCAGCCATTCGTTTGGCCCCTGGGCCTCCGGCTCTGAGCTCTGCCAGTCATGCAACCGTCACATAACGCGCTCCTTTGACTCCCCTGCGTTTGACCCACCGACCTCTCAGCCAAACATCCCCTGGAAGGCTCCTCCAAGTCCGCATATCCAAACGGAATTCCCTCCCGAGTTCACTCCCCTCTGTCCCCCACTTAGCGGGCTGCAGCGCCCGCCAGCCTGTCACCACGCCAGAAACCTGAACATCCCCTCTCTGCTCCCTCCCACTCTCTGCCTATCGATCCATCATCAAGTCGTGCCCATGCCTGGCCACCCCCATCTGCAGCGCCCGCGGCGTCCAGGCCGCCAGCGTGTCACCGGCATCGCCGCCCTCGCCCCGAGTCGCCGCCCACGCCCTAACAACCAGGGGGCGCTTCCCAAGGCCGGCACGCCCCCGAGCCCCGGGTCTCGAGCCAGCCCGTGGGGACAGGCCCGGCCCCGGCTGGGCCCTGGGCGCTCCCAGAGCGCCGAAGCTTCGCGGCGGCCCCGGCCTCGGGCCGGGTCCGTGGGCATCTGCGCGCTGGGGCCGCCGGCCTCGTCCGCGCACGGCCCTCGGCGGGACGGGGAGGGGGACCGGCCGGGGACGGGGGCGGGGCGGCGTCCCGGCGGCACCGAGCGGAGCGCGCCCCCCGGCGGGCCCTACCTTGATGCGCTCCACGCCGGCCTCCAGCTTGAGCTGCTCCACCAGGCGCTGCAGGGCACTCGCGCTGGCCCCGGAGGACATGGCGGCGGCGCTGGGCTCCGAGGGCGGCGGGGCCGGACCGGGCGGCGGAACGTGGGCACCGCCCCGGGGCGGGGAAACGGCTGCACCCGCCCAGCCGCGCGAGCTGGAGGGAGGGCCGCGGCTGCCGCCCGGAGACCGCGTGGGGTCCCCCGCCAGAGGGCCGAGCTGACAACTGCTGCTGCATTCTAGGCCTAACGACACCCGCATCTGCACCTGAAGCCTCGCGGGGACAGCGCCCGGCCTTAGGAAGAGCAGGCGCTGGCGCGGGGGGCGAGGGGGACGCAGGGGCCGGGCCGCAGTCAGGAGGCGGCGGCAAAGACGCCTTCCCCGGACGTCAGGGAACTCGGATGAGCGGGCTGGTGCCCAGGTGTGGAATGGACAACTAAGGGGCCAAGCGAAGACAGAATCCCGAGGGAAAGGAGGCGCGGTAGGAATGCGGGGACTCCATGGAATAGTGACAGGGTTGCCAGGGAGCAGGAACTGCTGCGGGAAGATCCTAGTTGACT
Organism: Galago senegalensis; assembly: GCA_963575145.1. Taxonomy (NCBI): domain Eukaryota; kingdom Metazoa; phylum Chordata; class Mammalia; order Primates; family Galagidae; genus Galago; species Galago senegalensis. The sequence continues at coordinate 7,032 of CAUYTI010035079.1, read as the reverse complement.
GGTAGGGCCGGTCTTTGGGAAACACGGAATATAATTAAATTCAGCCCCTCACCATCGTTTCTGCTCTGCTACTCTTGCTTTTTAATGTGCACATTCATTAAAACTAGGATCAGGGCTATATGTAAAATGTTGTTGGGGGGGGGTTCCTTTTTTTTTTTATCATTAATATGTCCTTTTTAGTCTTGTACACCATTGTGTTTGTCAGGATCCGCTTAAAGTGAGTAAAGCAAACAGAAAATGTATTGGCTTGGAACTGAAAAGTCTGGGGACTTCAACTGGTGAATTGCCCAAATAATAGCTTCAAGGCTCACATTCTCCATCTTGCAGCCCTACTTTTTCCGAGCATTTGCCTCATTTTCTTCAGCGGTAGCAGCCCATCTCTTAGTGCCCTAAAGTAAAGCTCTGCGCTTTCACAGGCCCAGCCTAGCAAACTCAGGAGCAAGAGGACCTCTTTCTAACCGTTACAGCAAAAAATTCTCCTCAGATCTCACTGGCGTGTTTTGAGTCACGGACCTGCCCCGGGTCCAGTCACTATTTGAAACCAAGGGGATGCCCAGATCAGCTGTGCCTAGGCCGAGGGCATGTGGAGGGGTAGTTCAGCCCCAGCTCCAGCAGGTGTGAGGTGCATCGCTCCAGTTCCCAACCCAGGACTGAGGCAGTCTTTCTGCTAAGTCTGAACGGTAGTTAGCCAGAATCACCCCGACCAAGGTCACACCCCTCTCTGTGTCAGCCCTCATCCAATGACCACAATCCCCTTGCCTCAAGCTGAGATGACATTCCAGGATCATTCTGCTCCAAAGCTCCTGCTGGGATCATCTGAGGTCTTCAGAGCCACCACTTCACAGGTCAACTCTCCTTCCGCCCAATGCCCACTTCCGGGACTCCTCACAGTGTTGATTTTAAGGATACTCCCCAATATACTTTCTGAAAATCTACATCTCAGGTCTGTTTCTCTGGAGAATCCAAACTAAGACACCTACTCAAACATGGACTGAGGAGGAAAGAATACTCCCCCCTACCCCCAAAATCAGGATGCAGACAGCAGAAGGGGCAAGGGCCCGTAGAAAAAGAGATGCGCCCTGAGCTATTATTTTTAACGACTGCATGATATTCCATTGTACAACTAGATCATGATTTATTTACCTTCTATTTTTAACACATGATGACCACCTTAAACAGTTCTGTGCACATAATTGTATTTCCTTAGGACGTATTCCTGAAAGTGAAATCAATGGTCACAGAGTATTAAGTTTTTAAAACTTCCTTGGACTTTACCCTCCAGAATCTGGTGTAATCAACTGATGTGTCTACTGGAAGGCTACAAGACTACCTATTTCTGTGCACCCTCACAACAATACACTAATTTTATCAATCTAATAGATGAAAAATGGTATCTCAAGTCCTTTAAATGTCTTAACTATTGAGGGAGAACATTTCCTCTATTCATGTTGTGAGCTATGTTTCCAAGACTTCTGAGGGCAAAGAGACACTCTTATCTAGTGGCAAGGGCAGAGCTGCACATTTGAAAACCATCTCTAGTGGCAAGTTTCCTCACTACAAAGAATTTAAAATACATTTTAGCAAAGACATGCCCGTACATGTCAGAAACATTACTAGCTTGAACAGGACAGAACAGAATGGTTGTGTGTTTAAAAGATACAGCAAAGAACTCAGGGCAAAGTTACATACTGGGAGGTTCCTCATAGATGGTGAGAACTGGACTTTGAAAATGTGTGCCTTGCGGACGGCCTCAAGCAGTGGTATGCCTGGGCACATTGGTGTGCCCTGAGAGGATCTTAGGTGTGCTACGGAAATTTTTAAAGATCATTAATTATTTGTGAAAGAAGTTCAAAGCATAATAAATATATGTATATTTCACTCTTTTTTGATTGACATAATTTAAATGTGCCACAGAAGTTTAACTATAGGTTCAACAAGGTTTTGGTGGCACCTGTAGCTCAAGTGGCTAAGGTGCCAGCCATATACACCAGAGCTTGCGAGTTCGAATCCAGCCCTGGGCCTGCCAAACAATGACAACTATAACCACAAAATAGCCGGGCGTTGTGGTGGGTGCTTGTAGTGCCAGCTACTCAGGAGGCTGAGACAAGAGAGTATGAGGTTGCTGTGAGCTGTGATGCCATGGCACTCTACCCAGGGCAATAGCTTGAGGCTCTGTCTCAGAAAAAAAGATAAGGAAGCTTAAAAACCACTGGTCTAGAGGAAAAGGAAGAACATTACAATATGGAGCAGAGCAGCAGGCAACACACACAGACATCAAGTGAATAAATTCAAGAATGGAGAAGGCTCTAGAAAATAACAGAAGATAATACACAATACAAAACTAAGGCCAGAAATCATGGAAAACCAAAAAAAAAAAAAAAAGTTTGTGGCAAACAGTGAGATAGCATGGTAAGGCATTTTAGGATATGAGCCTGGGATGAATGTGCAAAGTGAACTGAAGTTGGGAAGAGTAGCCCCTGGGTTGTCTTGTCTGGTGGGGGGACTGGCTGGAATGAGGCCCTGGGTGGCCCCTGAGGGTAGGAAGGGAATGAATTCAGGAGACTAAATCAATAGTCCTTCATGGTGGTTATGAGAGGACAAAGAATTTTTTTTTCAGTCAGTCTCAAACTATCGCCCTGAGTAGAGGACAAAGAATTCTAAAGCAGAGAACATTTAGAACAAATTCTAAACCAGAACATTTCTGTCACCAAAACAGAAATCAGAAAACAAGACTAAGCTTAAAATGAGTAGTAAAAAATAATGTTGACTTTGGTTTAGGAGAAACTAAGTGCCTTCAATGGCCCTGCTACGTGTGCGTCCCCTGGGCTGCTGAAAATGTTTAATGTGAGAGACAGCAATGACAGCTGAGGTATTGAGATTATCCTGAACAAAACTAAAAATGAAGCCTCTCTGAGAAACACAGCATACTCCATTTCTACAAAAAATAGAAAAATTAACTGACGGGATGGTACACACCTGTAATCCCAGTTACTGGAGAGGCTGAGGCAGGAGGATGGTTTGATCCCAGGAGTTTGAGGTTGCTGAGAGCCACAGTGGCACTACTCACTCCAGCCTGGGCAATAGAGCAAGACCCTGTCTCAAAAAAAAAGGCTGTGGAGTTCCTCACAGTGATGGGGAGACGCATAATCTAATTCTTGTGTGTCAGCCATTTAGTAGGAGAAAAGGCCCAGGCATGTGCTGTCTCCCCTCTTTGTGCCTACACTCACTGCCCCTGATGCCAGTATTTTTTGTGGTGTTCAGAAGAATGGTCTAGCTCTAAAAGTAACAAACCCCGAGATTGGTGTTTTTCGGCCTTTTTAATCTCATGGCACACTTGAACCTAGAGCTAACCTTCTGTGGCACACTTAAATTCACTAAAAAAAAAAAAAAAGAATATACTTACTGTGTTTTAAACTTCTTTCAAAAATAACGTAATTAATGATCTTTAAAAAGTTTTGCCACACACCTAAGATCCTCTCAGGGCACTAGTTAAAAACCACTGCCCTAACCAATGTGGTCTGTGCCGGGTGCTACTTGTACTGGGTAAGGGCTGACCACCTGCATGATGCTCTCGAGTTCAGACCTCACCAAAGTATCTTCTCAGCCATTATTTTTGCGTCATAGAAGATCAGAGTTAAAAGGAACCATCAGACAGTATGGTCTGTCTACGATTTTAGAAACAGAAAAACAGACCCATGAAGCAAAGTCAAGTGACTTGTCTCCAGAAAGTGGCAGCGGGGAAAAGGACTTGCCTTTTAGCTTTCAAGAGAAGTCACTGCTCCCGTGGAGGACCAGAGGCCCTTCCCATGTGTGCCAGTATTTCCAGAGCTTTAAAGGAGGCCAGGTATGGAAACAAAGAGTATTCTTTCCTCCTTATGACAGCTAAAATGTCACCAGTATATTATTTTTAAATTTTTACACATTTTTTTTTTTTTTTGAGACAGAGCCTCAAGCTGTCCCCCTGGGTAGAGTGCCCTGGCATTACAGCTCACAGCAACCTCCAACTCCTGGGCTCAAGCGAGTCTCTTGCCTCCGCCTCCCAAGTAGCTGGGACCACAGGCAGCTGCCACAATGCCCGGCTATTTTTTTTTTTTTTTTTTTTGGTTGCAGCCATCATTGTTGTTTGGCGGGTCCGGGCTGGGGATTCGAACCCGCCACCTTAGGTGTACATGGCTGGCGCCTTAGCCGGTTGAGCTATAGGCGCCGAGCCAATTTTTACACATTTTTTTCCTTAGCTAAGCTGAAAACATAAATCTCCAGCTTCCAAGAACTTCAGTACTTTTTAGAAAGGTCAGTGTTCTGGTAAAGACCAATGTTGCATTTGTTCCCGTTATGATCTACAATTCTTCACTCATCTGACTTGTACTTTGTCACCTTTCTACTAAAAGTGGGCTATTTTTCCAAGAAAGGGGCTGTGAATCTCTCTTCTGCATAAAATAATGATATAATGGGGAGGTATTTCTTTCTGCCAATGTTACATCAAAATGACAATAACATCTACCTTCTGTGGTTTTCTAAAATGAAGAATAAGGAACAGGAAAGGGCATTTTCCACTATATTTAAGGTGATGGTATATAATGTACCATAAAAATTTATTTTGCTTCCTTATACCTAGTGCATTGTTTGTCTAACTTAGAATAATGAATTAAGAGCTAAAAGAAGCACTAGCAAGTTTGTAGATTCAGAATGGCTTCTCCAAAGAGACTGACTTACGTGGGTTTGGGGGGGAGGGGTGCAGAGACAGTCTCACTCTGATGCCCTGACTAAACTGCCATGGCTCATTGCTCACAGCAACCGCAAGTTCTTGGGCTCAAGAGATCCTCTTGCCTCAGTTTTTCTATTTTTAGTAGAGACGGGGTTTCCCTCTAGCTCAGGTTGGTCTTAACTCCTGAGCTCAGGCAATCCATCCACCTTGACTTCCCAGAGTGCTAGGATTACAGGTGATAGCCACCACACCCAGCCCATTTTTGAGACTTTTGGAGGACACAGCTAAACTTAGGACTATGAGATATGTCTTTTTGAGCAAATGCTGTAGTACATCTGTTTGTTACTGATCTTCGCACTGAAAGAGCCCTGTCAGTAGATGTAGACTTTAGGTTAGTGAGTTGTGGATCATTTTGTCATCTCTCAAAGTTCTTTCTTTCCTGAGTTATCATCTCAACTGCTTCACCTTGAACCCTAATAGCAACAAAGGCAGGCAGCTACTTTTAAAATACACAGTTCCATCCAGGCATGGTGGCTCCTGCCTATAATCCCAGCATTTGGGGAGGCCACGGTGGGAGAACTGCTCAAAGCCAGGAGTTCAAGACCAGCCTGGGTAACACAGTGAGAACCTATCTCTACAAAAAGTAAATTAAAAACTCAGCCAGGCATCATGACACACACCTGTAGTTCTAGCTACTGAGGAAGCTGAGGCAGGAGGATTGCTTGAACCCAGGAGTTTGAGGTTACGGATGACCTATGATGGGACCACTGCACTCCAGTTTGAGTGACACAAGACCCTGTCTCTAAAAAATTTTTTTAAAAAAAGTTCTATTTTTAAAATACACAATTCCAACCCTAAGAGCTTTGAGTTTTCACTCTAGCACTACACCTTGCCCAAAGAAATCCAAACACCTACTAAAAGTATAAAGAAACAATGGCTTTGTAATTATCACTACAACACTCTCCTATTACACATGGATTTTTAACAAATGAAACTTATTCTTTCCCATTCCCTCTGAAGGGAAGGGAACTCACATTTATTGAACATTTTACACCATATTTGCCAAGCACCTTACCCTTGTTATCTTATCTAATTCTCACAAGAATCCTGTGAAATAGTTAGTACCCTCAGACTAAAGAAAACAGGGCTCATAGGTTACAGTAACCTGCCCGCAGTCAACTTTGGACCATCTGGTTTCAAAGCCAGAGCCGTTCTACTATACATCCTGCCTCTTGAGGTTACAAAAGGAGAGACTGTCAAATGACAGGAAGCTTCTCCATCCCCCAGTGAAACCTGGAAGCAGGAATCTGTAAGAAATTCAATTCATATGACACTGATCTCAGACCACATGATCTAGTCCATATGCAAATATCAAGAATATCCCAAATCTTTTTAAGAATTAAGAAGGTGAAATATGTACCACTATGAAAGTTTACAACAAATTATATAGGCTTTTTACTTAAGTGCCCATAACATTTCTATATTGCTAACATCTACTTCAGACTCTAAACCTTTGTGAATTAGGCAGATTATAGAATTTTAATTTTCAATCTTCATTATCTAAAAAGATCCTCTCATTTCACAGATGAGTAAATGAGAAAGGTTAATAATTTATCTAGCTAATTTAACTTAATTAAATAGGTTCTAGACTTGGCCTTAGCTCATATTTAAGTGTGAAATGTATCACATTTCACAAGTAAGAGTAATTATAATTCATCTATATACAACTGGGGATTGTATCAATACCAACATCTATCTATATGCCTCAAATGCCTAGTTTTTTTAAAATTTCAGGTTAATATAAGGTTACAAATCATTAGGTTACATTGTTTGCATTGGTAGGTAAAGTTCGAGTTGTAGTTGAGCTCTTCACCCAGGAGCGTCATATACCCTTTCATTGTACCCATTAGGTGAGAGCACACCAATCCTCCTTCCTCTCCCCCCTTCACCTTTAATTTGTGTTATTCTCTTAAAAGGGCATGTAGTTTTCATTTACTGGTTTCATATTAGTATTGAGCAGATTGGATACTTGCTTTTCCACAAATACCTAATATTCCACTAATACCTAACACAGTACTACTGTATGTTAACTGTGAGATACAGCATTCACTAAGACAGGGATTGTGACTCTACAAACAACTACAGCACCTTTGAAAGTCATTTGTTTCCAGTTAAGAGTTGGGCGTTTGGCTCGGCACCTATAGCTCAACAGGCTAAGGTGCCAGCCACATACACCTAAGGTGGCGGGTTCGAATCCCCAGCCCGGACCCGCCAAACAACAATGACGGCTGCAACCAAAAAATAGCCGGGCGTTGTGGCGGGCGCCT
>CAUYTI010035077.1:0-27155 GCA_963575145.1 Galago senegalensis | reverse complement strand
AGCAACCTCCAACTCCTGGGCTCAAGCGAGTCTCTTGCCTCTGCCTCCCAAGTAGCTGGGACCACAGGCGCCTGCCACAATGCCCGGCTATTTTTTGGTTGCAGCCGTCATTGTTGTTTGGCGGGTCCGGGCTGGGGATTCGAACCCGCCACCTTAGGTGTATGTGGCTGGCGCCTTAACCGGTTGAGCTATAGGCGCCGAGCCAGCTCTCCCTTCTATATGGCGCTACATCCTTAGCATGCTTTGCCTGGGAGTGCCAGGAATCAAGGATCCTATTTGGAATCTGTAAGGAACAGTTAAACCTTTCAGGACACCTCCAGATTTGAAATGTGAAAAAACCACACAAAATCTCTGTCTTAATTTTCATTACTTAAGAGTCTAGGGGCTGGAACATGAGGAAATAGACTATTAAAAACGTATTATCTTTCATATATGAAAAGTAGACTATGATATCTGAGGATGTATGGAAATTACCTTTTTTACAGTTTTATCTGGTTCAAGAGCGATATCTGGAATGTTTGCATCAACCATCAAGGAAAACAAATTCAAGATCAGATTAGAATACCTAAAGAGGTGTAGGAAAGAAAAAATGAGCAATGAGTTAGCATTTTGTATTTCTTATGTTAAGAAAGTTTCTAGAAGTTTCTTATGTTAAGAAGTTTCTAGAAGTAGTAAAACCTGGATTTATAGCGTGATTGCTCTTACTTCAATGGGAAACAGAATGTGAGATTATTCATCAGCTGTCTCAATGAAAAACAAATCTTGAAAACATCTTACTCTAGGGTTCCTCATATTAACTCCACTTCTAGGTCTCATAGAATAGACTTTTGAAGTAGTCACCTAATCCTGACATTCTTTTCATCTTTTGGATGATAGTATATTTATCTTTTTTGGTAGAGGTCTGAGGGGAATCCACTTTATATTTAATTAGTATTTTAACAATCTACTGCCTCAAGACTACCTTAGTGTGTCATGGCTAAATAAATGAAAGAGTAATAATGTCATCCCATGAATCACTTATGAGTATCTTCCTGATATCCCAATCCTGACTTCAAGAACTACTGTGACTGACCTGGATAAAAGTAATTCTAAATGAAGAAGAAAACAGCTAGTACTCTACATTAAAAAAGGACAAGATATTGAAATAATATCATTTTTGGAGTGTGCTGGTCCCTAACAAGAATTAACAGTTTATCTTCAACCCTAAACTTTTCCTCTTCCCCAAAACAAGGAAAATGAATGTGTTTACTATTCTTAAAGGTGGAGTCTTGCGGGAAAAGAATTAAAATATATCTACACTAGGTACATTCCACCTCTTGTTCCAGAACACTTCCCAGCTTAGGTAGTTATTCTCTGGGTGAATTACTATTCATCTTCTTAGCATGAAACTAAGAAACAACTCTCTCTATTCAACCTTCTTAGCATGAAAAAAATAAATTCAGGTTAGACTTTGAGGATGGACATGAATAAAGGAATTCTAGCCATCTACCTATCTACAATAAAAAAGCACAAACTGTTATTTAAAAACTATTTAATACTTGAACTGTAATGATAATCCATATTTTTCAAATTACCTATTTTATCATCATTTCTGAATTTTATGTTGCCCATGAAAAGCAGAAGAACTATAATGAAAATTTCTACCTTGATATAGTCTTACAATCAAATCAAGCCCTAATCTGCTTATACGCTTAGGAAAAAAAAAAGTTACCGATTTCCTTGTGGAAATTGACAAAAGTATACTTAGGTTTTATTTCATTTCTGCTCATAAAGTAATTTCAGTCATTTGGCCTACAAATATCTACTTGAGTACTCACTGTATAAATACACTGCTCTGGGCACTAAGAATACAGCAGTACACTGAACAAACAAGGTCTCTACGTTCATGAGGTTTGATCATGGAGGAGAGTGGAAACTCACATAATAAACTGAAAAACATGGTAATTTTATGTCTGGTTAATTGATTAAAAGATTTAAAAAGGAAAAAACAAGGAAATGGGTCAGAGATTGAAGAGTAGGAATAGAAAGAGCCATCATAAAGAGGTATAACTATTTCTAAATGCAGGAAGAAGCAAGTGAGTTTAAAGAGCAAAATGACACACCTTGCAGGCATAAAAGCTCACTCTGTTACCTTGTGGAGAATAAGAATAGAGGTAGGAAAACCATATCACAGACTTCCAGACTGAAAAGAAATAACGGAGACTACTGGTCCTTATTTTGGAGATGAAGCATATATCGTATGTGCTGATAGTTTCCATGGAAGTGTGTGAGGGGGAGGACAGAAGAACTGAACAGCCTAAGTCACTATGGACACAAGTGTTACTCACCAAAATAGTAAAGGCTGAATGGAGGGGAAACGGGATTTTAGGCAGGTAATCAAGAATTCCATTTTGGACATGTAGAGTTTGAAGTGCCTACTAGATTCTTAGTAGACCTGTGTGATGCATCTCAGAGGACGTATCGGGGCTGGTGGTATGAGCTTGCAGCCATCAGCATTTGGCTTGTATGTAATGTCATAGGACTGGATGAAACGGCTAAGGAGAGAAGGGAAAGATCCAAAACTAAACCCATGATAATGATAACGAAACTTCTAGACAGTTCATGATGCAGAAGAGAGAAAAGGGAAGAAATCAACAAAGCAGCAGCAGTGGCCAGTGGGGAAAAAGGCTGGGATGTGGGCTACATGAAATCTAAGAAAAGTCTTCAGAGACAAGGGGGTCTTTAACTATGGCAAAAGCTACTGGGAAGCAAAAGTGGCCACTGGATTTGGTATAGCTAACTGTTTATCCTGATAAAGTTAGTTTCGGTAGCAGAGTAGGAATGAAAGCTTTGCTGGAGAAGGTTGCTGAAGAAAAAGAGGCAAGTAGGTAAAGACAGTGAGAAGGAAGATCTGCTGTGAAGGACAGTGGGGGAGCACGGGAGGAGTAGGACAGTCAGCAACATCCCTGGTCTCTCCACTAGGTGGCAGCAGCACTCACCCAGCTGTGACCATCACAATGTTTCCTGTCATTGCCAAATTGGGGGGGGGGGGCAGAGAAAAGGAAGTGCAATTAGGCCTGAGCTGAGAACCACTGATTTAAAAGCAATGGTGAGAACACTGTAATTGTTGGACTACCTTTAGTAACATACAGCTGTACAGGCTCAGCTCCTATAGCTCAACCGGCTAAGGTGCCAGCCACGTACACCTAAGGTGGCGGGTTCGAACCCCCAGCCCGGACCCGCCAAACAACAATGACGGCTGCAACCATAAAATAGCCAGGCGTTATGGTGGGCGCCTGTGGTCCCAGCTACTTGGGAGGCAGAGGCAAGAGACTCGCTTGAGCCCAGGAGTTGGAGGTTGCTGTGAGCTGTAATGCCACGGCACTCTACTCAGGGGGACAGCTTGAGGCTCTGTCTCAGAAAAAAAAAAAAAAAAAAGTAAGAAACATGTCTCCACAAGTAGTCATCTGTTCCCTTTTCATTGAATAATCTTCCTTTATCTGTAATTTTTCTTTTGCAGGGCTCTGTTTTCTTTTGAGATGCTGTAAATGCCATGCTTGGATTAAAAAAAAAATTCACAGACCAGGGACTCTATTTACTTTTATTATGAAAATTAATTGACAGGAAACTAGAAAGCAAGGTTTGAGCCCTTACGCATTTCGGAGGCCAATGCAGGCAAGGCAGAGGCTGGTTGTAAAGCATGGCAAGTGATGTGAAAGGGGCTGCCCAGGTATAGAGGTACCTTAGTAATCAAGTAAGAAAGCTCTCCTGACTTCTAAATGACATTAAGTGCCTAAGGCTCCAATGGCAGGTTGAAATATTATAATCGTTGTCTCACCAAGTCACCGTGCATGCACTGTGACATCTGATGGTGACAATTCGATTATCTGTGCTTGGGAGATAACACACTGGAAGCTACTCACTGCTGTAAAACTGAAACCACGCACGTGTACAAATAGCAAGAGTGTACTTATGCTTATTTCACCTGACAATGTTGTCCATTAAGTTTATGCCTGAGAACCTTACAATCGAATTCCACACATACACACAAAAAAAAAATCACAAAAATACTCAATGTTTTAAGTAACTTTACAATTGTGTTTTGGGCCAAATGTGGCCTGTGAGCCAAGGGTTGGACATCCTTGTGCTAGCTCAACGTTACACACAAACCACTGTTACACGGGAACAGCAATAATTCTAAATTTTCAAAATAAGATATGTAGCCTCAATGTACTCTGCACACTTACTTTCTTCAATACAGAAACAAATAACACCTCTGGAGAAAGGCCGGGACCAAGATGAGACCACGTGATGTAAACAGGGGTAGAGAGGTGCTGACAGCAGGACAGGTGCTCCCTGTGGGTTTCCTATGGGGCAGGGGTCTAGACTACACTTTCTCTGCAACCCCAGGACTGAGCACACAGTATTTGTTGGATGGACAAATTGATATGGGGTTCAAAGATAGGTTTTTCCTATCAAAATCAGGTGTTCACAAACATGTGTGCTTACATAGAACACAATATTATCCTTTAAAGAGTGGAATTACTATTCCTACCTACTGCCCCTTGGCACACCCAAGCTACTATGGATCCTCCTTCTCAGCCCTGGGCTAAGACACCACCCTCGAGGAGGTGGCCTGGATGCCCCCAGGGATTATCAACAATGCACCCTGTGTCTCCAGGAGGGCAGCCAGCCAGACCCAACTAACCTAGTACTGACTGACTACTGCCGGCCTGAGTCTTACATCTCAGCAGGGAGGATGGAAACCCCATGTCTTGTCCTGGACCATTAATCTGTCGCCCCAAACGAAACCCACGTAAATTTTGAACTGTAGCCACAAAGAAGATATCTGAATTCATTAAATCAAACAGAAAAGTTTGTAATTATTTCAACTAGTAGTATGTATTATGTAGTTCCAACTTGATACATTCTTCATGTAAATGCGTGCATAAGGAATAGAAGAGAATAAACTGCTTACTGCTTTCAAAACTGAGTATCATTTCTTTGAAAGTACTAATATGTAGGCTGGGTGTGATGACTCATGCCTATAATCCCAGGTACTCTGGAGGCTGAGGAAGGAGAATCACTTGAGCCTAGGAGTTTGAGGCTGCAGAGAGCTATCATGACACCAATGTACTCCAGCCTGGGTGACAGGGAAAGGGATGTAGGGAAGTAAGGAAAGCAAAGAAAAAAGAAAGATAGGGAAGAAAGGAGGGAAGAGAAAGTAAAGGAGGAAAGGAAGGAAGGAAGGAAGGAAGGAAAGAAGGGAGAAAAAGGAAGGGAAGGAAAGGAAGCAAAAAGAAGGGAAGGAAGGAAGAACTTCGATGCAGACCATTAGTGTATCTGACCTACGAAGCCTTCCATTTTCCATCATGTTAAATTAAAACAAAGTGTTGAAAAAAGCAACACTGCAAAAACAACAAAAAGCACTGCTGGCAAGATGGCAGACTAACTCAGAAACTTCCTGACTATAAACATCTAAAAATTTTGGCTGAAATATAATCAAACATTTAAAATACACAGCTGAGCTCAAAGAAAGAATCTATTTCTAGGTGTGAAAAAAAACCAAAACCTAAAACAAACCCCCAAACTGGAAAATGCCATCTGGGACAGATCCTAGCTTGGTGAACAGCCTATTGCAGGTGTCCACACTAAGAACTGGCCTCAGGCTGAAGGCCCTGGTGCACGTACTTGACCCAGACCAGGAGCTTCCCATGGGACATGTGAGAGCCTGAGACTAAGTGGAGAGAAAGCGTGTGTGACAGGCTCCTGAGATTTCTCACTTACATACTCAGTGATTTTTTTCAATGAGATTTTAATTAAATCTACGAGCCTGTGCAGGGGCTGCTCACTTGCTGGCGGGTGCTCTGGGGGATCAATATGCCACAAGCAGTCGAGGAACCCACGTGGCAGCAGTGGCTCATTGACTTCACCACATAGCTCTTGGGCCCCTTCTTCCAGATCTTCATTTTGCAGACTGACAGGGACACTAAGGTCTCAGGGAAGAGGACAGATCCATCCTTCTTCATAGATGCTGAGCCCTGGGTGGATGGCACTCTTGCTCTCCTGTCGCTTTGGGAAGCTAGGGCCTCAGACCAACTCGGGAAGCCCTTGCTTTGGGCTGCTTTTATCTTTTCTACTTATCTCCATTCTTCAGACTTTAACTCCTGAACTCAGATAATAATCCTTGAAAGGTCCCTTCTGGCCATCATTTGTTTTAGGTATGCTACTTACTGATCAGTTCTCTATAACACAAAATCAGGTACTGCAGGAATAAAAATAGTTCAGCAAACCCCAAACTCCTAAAGATGCTAAGTCTATAGTTTTAAAATAAGAAAACACTATTGTCTTTTCCACCCCCCTCAAAAAACTTACAAGCATACATTAATTGACTCCTCAAAAAATACTGAATGTCTGTTCAAAGAATGTCTAAATATCTTCCAACTAAGATAAACCTGGAGATGATCCTCACCATAAGGGATGATCAGAAATGATCTGTTAAAGGGCTCTTATGTCAAAACATTTGAGAAAACAAATGCCAAATACAGTTCACCATAACCACATTGCATTTCATCTGCTTTGTTGTAACATACACACAAGTCAGTATCTTCATATAAGTCATGAAATAAAAGAAGACTGTTTCAGTACCATTAAATTGGAACAGAAAAATGTGAATGATAACTGTGATACAAATATATGCCATTTGTCTAAAAGTAATCTGTTTTAGACTTATAAGCATGTTACTTTGGAATTTTAGCCCAGTGTATTTAAAAGTTCTCTCTGGTTGGCTGTGGTAGCTCATGAATGGAATTCTAGTGCCTTGGGAAGCAGAGGTGGGAGAAGTGTGTGACGCCAGGAATTTGAGACCAGATTGGGCAACACAGTGAGACACTGTCTCCCCCCAAATAGAAAAATTAGCTGGGCATGGTGGCAACTATAGTCCCAGCTACTTGGGAGGCTGCGGTGAGAGGATCACTGGAGCCCAGAGGGTCAAGGCTACAGTGATATGTGATCATGCCACTGCATTCGAACCTGGGAGACAAAGTAAGATCATATTTCCAAAAAGAAAAAGAAAATTGTCTCTCTTTTTGACACATAAGGTTTTCTTCCATAAAAGCCTCTCTAGACATAACCTTAAAATTTTCACCAGTGACTCCGAAAGTAAAAAAAAAAAAAAAAAAAGTTTAAATCTTTATCAATAAATTAGATTTGGAGACTTCTTACTTAACAATAGCTTTTAGAGAGTTCTGGGTAAAAAAAGCACAGGCTAAGTGAGATCTGGGCCCTGTGGTAAACAACCCAAAGTAGGTCTGGACCAGTGGTTCTTAACCTTCCTAATGCCATGACCCTTTAATACAGTTCCTCATGTTGTGGTGACCTCCAACCAAATAAAATTATTTTCATTGCTACTTCGTAACTGTAATTTTGCTACTGTTATGAATTGTAATGTAAATATCTGACATGCAGGATGGTCTTAGGTGACCCCTGTGAAAGGGTTATGTGACCCCCAAAGGGATGGGGGATGAGAACTGCTGGTCTAGATAGTGTGGGGAAGGGAATCGTGACAGAGTGAGGAGCGCGCTGTGTGGTGCTTAGGAATGTCTTTCTGTGGGCTCTTGACAGGGAAAGGAATCCACTTCAAGATAGTTTCAAGATCTCATAAAAGAGGCTCGGCACCTGTAGCTCAGCAACTAGGGTGCCAGCTACATATACTGGAGCTGGTGGATTGGAACCCAGGCCAGGCCTGCCAAGCAATGACAACTATGACAAAAAAATAGCTGGGCGTTGTGGTGGGTTCCTGTAGTCCCAGCTACTTGGGAGGCTGAGGCAAGAGAATTGCCCATGACTCTCAGGTTGCTGTGAGCTGGGACGCCCATAGCACTCTACCAAGGGTGACACAGTGAGACTCTGTCTCAAAAAAACAAACAAACAAAAACCAAAAAATGATACCTCATAAAAGAGAGCAGAAGATAGGTCTTCCAGTTAAGGTTGCTCTTAATGTAAGACAAAGTTGCTCACAGAAGGTGAGAGCACGTCAAGGAGAACTGCCTATACTGTGTCAGAATAAAAAGGCCTGCATGAAGCTGCAGGTGTGTTATAGGTGGGGATGTATGAAGGGAGAAAGGCACGAGACACTGCAAGCTCATTCTAGCAAGAGAAATGGACAAAGGAGCACTCCATGAAAATGGCCAGAACTCAGTCTAGAAGAAAATGTGCCCTGAAGCACCTTTGAATTTTCTGAGCCACAGAAGAATCTGGGAAGACAGGAATTCAATAAGGCACAAAGAGAAGGCAAAAACACATGCAGTCAAAAGGTAGACTACTAAGCTGGGGTCAGCAAAGGGGCGCCCTGTTGTTGCATAGCTCAGAAGTGGAATGGTCTTTATACTGTTAAATGGCTAGGGAAAAAACCCAAAAGAGAATTGCATTATGTAAAAATTATATGAAATTTAAATTGTGTTGTCCAGGAACTAAGTTTTATTGACTCCCAGACATAACTGCAAGTGTATGACTGAGGCTACTCTAGCTATAGCAATGAACTGGTGGGCTGTCACAGACCTCAAGGCTGGAAGGCCAGGGGATCAACTATCTGGCCCTTGGTAGACAGAACCAGTGAGTGACATGTGCACTGTAAGGGGTAAAATAGACGTGGATGGAAAAAACTCCAAGTGCTGACTTGGATGGATATAATCATGCTGAATCCCAAAGAAACCCAGAGAATAAAAGAAAAGGAAGAAAATAACTCGGAAGTAAAAAAGAAGATCTAAAGTAAGTAGGACATGACAGGATTAGATAAGAAACCCTTCCTCCGCCAAAGAAAGGAAATCGATGCCCCCCTCCTTTTTTTTGAGACAGAGCCTCAAGCTGTTGCCCTGGGTAGTACAGTGCCGTGGCAGTTCACAGCAACCTCCAACTCCTGGGCTCAAGTGATTCTCCTGCCTCTTCCTCCCAAGTAGCTGAGACTACAGGCATCTGCCACAATGCCTGGCTATATTCTGGTTGCAGCCCTCATTGTTGTTTGGCCCGGGCTGGATTTGATCCCGCCAGCTCAGGTGTATGTGGCTGCCACCTTAGCTGCTTGAGCCACAGGCACCGAGCCAGGAAATTGGTGTCTTTTAAGAGGAGCCAAGGAATGGAGCAGAAAAGAAGTCCCCTGAAATGAGAAGAGAATCTTTGATGGAAAGGTAGATAACATGTTCCAGGAAAAAAGGAGAAACATAATTTAGTTAATAAAATTTAAGAGCATTTGGTAGATTAAGATGGCAGACCAGAAAGATTGTTCAGCTGAGCTTTCCTAGAATGACTGGGGAAAAAGAGAGAACCCAGCATTACCTGGTGTAGGGACCTTACCCAGAGTTATAGCTCAGGAAGCAAAATAAGGAGGTGGTGAGCTAGATACAGCATATGATCCTGAGTTGTGGAAAGCTGATGAATTAGGCAGGTGATTGTGACTAGCTGCCCCCCTGCTCCCCTACAGAGGTCCCTAGATGGGAGGAAGCTTTTCCAGAGTTTTCAGTAGTTGGAGGAAGCTGTTCATCAAGTAGAAAGCTTGGCAGAGTGGGTAGACTTGAACAGTATACAGCAACCAGATTTGAATGCTGGTTAAAGTGGACTTGCTGTAGGTTTGGTGGGTGCAAGGCAGCCTTACTGAGAAGGTCTTGGTGGCCAGGTGGCTGCCATTGTGAGAAGGTCATGAGAAGTTCTTAGCAGGGGCCTAAAGTACGGCCATCTTAATTCCACCTGCTGGGATCAGAACTCTACCCTTGAGACAGGTTGTAGGACTCCAGCACCCCATGGGAATTGGAGTTGCAGGGCACTGTGAGACCTGCCCCTGAAGAATTCTTGTGAGCTTTAAGATCTCAACCTGGCAGGGTCTGAATGCTGAAGAAATAATCAGGCTATCACCAAAGGCAACTAAGTTTGAAATAAAGACCATAGAGGTTGTGGGATGTGCTCCCTGTTTCCTAAAAAAACCACAGTTCCAGCTAGTGTCCTGGCAACATATTGCAACATACTGTCATCAACAGCAAGGACTTCTGTTTGAAACAAAGGAGGCAGTGAGAAGGAAAAAGGAGGACAGGGAAGTGAACAAGAACACATGAGGAGGAACCAACAGAAAAATTCGGGCAACATGAGAAACCAAAACAGAGGAACTCCCCTAAGAGACAATGAGACAGCTACTACAGAGACTTCACTTATAATTAATGAACTTGACAGAAAGAGAATTTAAAATGTGGATGATAAATACGATAAAAGGAACAGATGAGAAAAATGGAAAGACAAAACCAAAAGTTGGAAGAGAGATATGTAGAATATAGAAAAGATATGGCAGAGCTGGCTCGGCGCCTATAGCTCAACCGGCTAAGGCGCCAGCCACGTACACCTAAGGTGGCGGGTTCGAATCTCCAGCCTGGACCCGCCAAACAACAATGACGGCTGCAACCAAAAAATAGCTGGGCGTTGTGGCAGGCGCCTGTGGTCCCAGCTACTTGGGAGGCGGAGGCAGGAGACTCGCTTGAGCCCAGGAGTTTGAGGTTGCTGTGAGCTGTAATGTCATGGCACTCTACCCAGGGGGACAGCTTGAGGCTCTGTCTCAAAAAAAAAAAAAAATATGAGGGTACAAATTTATTTTTAGGTTATGTTGTTTTCACTTCTAGGGTAAAGTTCAACTGGTAGTTGAGTCCTTCACCCAGTACTTAGAACTTTTATCATTATGGATATATTCAAAGAAAAATGAAGGTGTGAACAAAAGAAATTGGAATGTATTACTTCAAACTTAAATTAACTTAAAAGGTGAATTAGGTTAAAAATTATTCAAAATAACTGTCTAGGTGAAAATTCGCTATTCATTTCTTCAAAAAAGAGACATTTCCATCACATTCTTGGCCTAATTGAAAGCTGGCTGCTCCACCTTCTTCCAGCTATATTCTTACCTCTTTTCACCTTTGACCTGAATTTACATAACTGGCCATTTCTTGGCCAAGCTGGTGGCTCACACCTGTAATCCTAGCATTTTGGGAGGTCAAGGCAGGTGGATTGCCTGAGTTCAGGAGTTCCAAACCGGCCTAAAGTAGAGTGAGACACTGTCTCTACTAAAAATAGAAAAGCTGGCCAGGTGACATGGCAGGTGGCTGTACTGCACCTCCCCAGCTACTCAGGAGGCTGAGGCAAGAGGATCTCTTGAGTCCAAGAATTCAAGATTGCTGTGAGTTATGATACTGGGGCACTCTACTCAGGGTGATGAGAGAAAATAAATAAATAGCCGTTTCCAAACCATTTCTTTTCTTTCCACCCTCAAAAACTCCAGGTTCAGGGTGGCTCCCCTAGCTCAGTAGGTTGGGCACCAACAACATACAGTGAGGCTGGTGAGTTCCAACCCAGCTGGAGCCAGGAAACACAACAATGACAACTGCAAGAACAACAACAAAAAAATAAAAATATCCAGGCCTTGTGGTGGGTGCCTGTGGTACCAACTGCTTGGGGGGCTGAGGCAGGGGAATCGCTTGAGCCAAAGAGTTTGAGGTTGCTGTGGGCTATGACACCACAGCACTCTACCCAAGGTAAGAGCTTGAGACCCTATCTCAAAAATAAAACAAAAAAACACTCCAGGTTCCGTGGCTCAGAGGAGTAGGGTGCTGGCCCCATATGCCAGAGGTGGTGGGTTCAAACCTAGTCCCAGCCAAAAACTGAAAAAAAAACCCACTCCAGGTTCTGTGAAGTTATTCCATCCAGGTTGATGCAGTCCCACCCGTCCTTGTGCTGTCATCTGTGATCTCTTCAAACTGCTGAGAAGATTGCAGCACAGAGCTCACTGTCACTACTTTCAAAGACTACAGCCCCCAGGTGCTATCCCATTTAGTATCATGCCTTCTGGGTTTCTTGATCTCCTTTCAAATACTCTTTTTGTCTTCCTCCACTATCTCCTCTTCCTCCTAAAGTCATGACTTCACCTTATTACCAATGATTACATCACCTTCTTAAGCTTCAAACATTTCCCCTCCTGCCAGTGCATTGACTCTCCTGCCACATGTCAAAAATGCTTTTGGCTGCCCCCACCTTATAGTCCAGGAGTTAAAATTCAGTGCTTTTACCACCACAGCCTGGGTTCACTTCCTGGTCAACAATGTTTGGGTTTCATTAAGAACTCCCATCTACTGGCTCACAACTTCTTCAACATCTATTATCTGTTTCACAGCCTTACTTCTCCCCATTCCTCTTTATACTTTACTGTCTGTCTCTACGAAGTAAAATGTAAGCTCCTTAAAGATAGAAGTCTACTTTTTCGCTCTTACCTCTTGTGCCTGGAACAGAATCATGCCTAGCACAGAGAACAAATTCAATAAAATTAAATAAATGCATGAATGCCTATGATAGCCAGTCATTTAGCAAGGACAAAGAGAAAGTCTCTTTCTTCAAGAAACTTAAAATATTTTTGCGTATGTATCAGCACATGCACACAAATTTGAACTGCTTTTCCTTGAACCAACTGCCTATTCTTAGCTCATTTATAATCTTATACCTTATTACTCCAATGTCATTATATTTGGGAACTCCCTTACTGGCAAGAAAATCATTTAACTTTCCAAACTTATCTTTTAGGTGTGTAAGTAATAGCTCAAGGCATTAAAAACTCTAAAAAAAATCACTATTTTTATATCTACCTCATACAAACAACTCTCAATTCAAAGACACCAGAAAGTGATTCTATTTGGCACTGCACGAACCAGGACAGTATTCAGCTGTATTAAGAGTTTCATACTCCTCCCATCTTCAGCCCCAGCAATACCCAGATGGCACCAATGTGCAAAACAGAAAATTCCCCTACTCAAGACACTTTTTTGCCATCTCCTGGAAAATCGTGGTAACAACTATATAAACGTACAATGACTACAAGTATAAATGGCTCCCACTACTGTTATGCAGTTTTATAGTTTAAAATTATTGGTTTAACCCGTTTTTTTCAAAATTTATTTGATCATGGAAACTTTATTGTCTCCTCGTGCCACTTAAACATATCACATGGAACTAACATTTTTTTGATATATAATTTGGGGAGTGATGCTCTGAGGTACCATATAAAGTGGTTAGTCTTAGGCCTGTGACTTTTATTTCTGGTTTTATGTTTGTAATATTATTCTCTATTTGCTGAGGGTTAGACCTCAGGTCATATGGACTTCCATTGGAAGTCCAGCTCTGTATGCACTTTGAGCAAGTTATGTTACCACTCTAAGGATCAGTTACCTCATTTGTAAACTGCACAAGAGACCTTGGTAAGGTTCCAAATATGTGCTAATTAACTAGTAACTCTTCTACCCACAATGTCCTTCAGGCTATCTGATCTATACAAAGGAATTACTTAAAGGAAGGTATGTTCACATGAGGAAGCATAACTTCAGTAAAAAATAATAGTCAACTGGATTTTGTTGTCGATTTATTTTTATAAAAACAAAAATTGTGGCTTGGTGCCTGTGGCTCAAGCGGCTAAGGCGCCAGCCACATACACCGAAGGTGGTGGGTTCGAATCCCCAGCCCGGACCCGCCAAACAACAATGATGGCTGCAACCAAATAAAAAAAAAAATGGCCAGGTGTTGTGGTGGGTGCCTGTAGTCCCAGCTACTTGGGAAGCTAAGGCAGGAGACTTGCTTGAGCCCAGGAGTTGGAGGTTGCTGTGAGCGTGATGCCATGGCACTCTACCCAGGGATAGCTTGAGGCTCCGTCTCAAAAAAAAAAAAAAGAGAGAGATAAAAACAAAAATTGTGTTGAATTTTAACCAGAATGGATAAGCTCCTTAATAAACAACATATACAAAATCAGAGTCCCAAGTTTAGCAAGTTTGAACTTCATGCTTTTACCCAAGTGAACTCACATACTCCCATATTCATGTCATGTCAGAGAGAAAAGCAAGCTCATTGGTAACTGAGGCTATCCCTTAGTCAGGGAAAACAGAAAATTTTTCTGGGAAGCCAGCATTTCAGATTAATCTGCTAATCACTGCAGGACCTTGGTGCATGCAGACCTAACTGCAGTGAATCTGGGCCAACTCATAAGCCTTTTGTCATCTAGCTCATCTGTCCTTAAGCCTTGAAATTTTTACCCACAGTACAAGCAAAGTAGAAACATGAACTTCCATAGATAGAACAATTTGCAATTACTACTGTATAAATGAAAACCAGGCGGACACATTGCCAGGCTTATTCTGATGGCAACAGCCTCCAGTGCCATTTTTCACCCTTAGAGCTGGCTTAAGGGTGTGGTGATCAGACATATGAAAAAGATAACTGGGGAAGGGGGGGGTGCTGTGTTAGTTTACCAGGGCTGCTATAACGAAGAGTTTGTAACTTAAACAACAGAAATTGATTTTTTTCATAGGCTAGAAGTTCAAGATCAGCTGTGAGCAGGCTTAGTTCCTCCTCAAGCCTCTTGCAAATGGCTGCCTTCTCTTTGCATCCTCATGTCTCTGTCCTAAGCTCTTCTTGTAAGGACACTGGCCATCCTGGACTGGGGCCTATCCTAATATTCTCATTAACCTTAATTAGCTCTTTAAAGGCCCTATCCCCAAACACAGTCACACTCAGTAAGGACTTCAGCATAGGAATGTGGGGTGGGAGGACAGGGAACACAATACAGTCTGTAACAGGGCCCAACTCATAGAGCAGCAGGAGTACTTAGCACTTTGAGTACTCAGCACTTTTGTAAGAGTGCTGGCCTGTGTACCTCAGGCTAACACAGGAACAAAGTCTCTCCCCAGCCCTGAGAGTGTTGGAGTTTTTTTCAAATACATTTTCCTGTATGATAACCAGCTCTTATTTCCATTGCACTTCTGCAACTGAGAAAGAATACAGAACCACAGAATAATTGGTGATCCTTATCTGTATGTTTCTATAAAGCATAGTAAAGTGCTTATTGAGAAAATGCAGCTGAAATGCCCCTATTAGTGTTTACAGTGGAAATACACCTGCTTTATCTCTTTGTTTGTGGTTTACCAGTTATCCTCTTATCTTCTACTGCCTTAAAGCTGTGCCAGCGGCCAACCTCTGAATGTAGCTCTGAAAAGCAATGGAAGTGACAGCCAAGATGTATAGTTTTCAACTTAGGACTTTTTAAAAATTGTTTTTAAAGAAATAAATTAGTAAAGGACAACAGAAAAATCAGTAAGGACCACAAAGAAATGAATTAGCAAAAGGAATGTAACATCTCTAAATCTTAAAGGAAAAGAAAAATAAGATGATTACCAAGATGGCAGTGATTTTAAGTGCATTTATTCTTGGCCTGAGAAGTTAGAAACACCGATTAAAGCAGAGGGAAACAACCTGAAAAGGGAAGGGCTTGTGTAAGACCATTATAAGTACCACAGTCTGTGTCAATTTTAATCATCAGTCGATTTTCATAATTCAAACATAAAGTGCTAAAATTATTGGAAAAGTATTTCTATGATTGCAATATTTTTTCTTACCTTGGTATCTATTAATGCAAGGAATGACTGTAAAACAAGTCCATCTATATTGCTATGAACATGAGAAAGATACTTAAGGTAGGATCCTTAACTGAATGATCACACTTGCTTGTCAGTAATGATTAAAATGGCTACTATTACAAAGGACCTTAAATGGTCTCGATGAAGAATCTTCAAAGTTCACCTTTCCAGCTTTACAGTGAATGGGTCCATCAAGTATAGATGTTTCAGGTGCATTGCCCACAAAACATTTGACAGCAGGGGGAGCTCTTCTGTTAAAATCCGAAATTCTTTTAAAAAGCTTTTAGGATAGGGTTTTCATTAGTACCCAACTTAAAACAATAGTTAAAGCATTGTCTTTAAATAAATAACAAGAGTCTGTTTGAGCTTTGAGTTTTATTTAGGGCGGGGAGAAAGATCACCAAAATAAAACATTTTTGCAATATAATTTAATAAGAACTTTTTTGATAGCACATGAACAGTCTCTTACATATATACTTGTGGCAGTCATCCTGGACATCGCGAGGGGAAGGCTTGGAGCCTTAGAATGTGACATGCACGTTTTAAAGGCAGGACATTTTATATAAAACAAAGCGAGGTCATTAAAAGTCACCCTACTTATCCCTCTCAAAAACAAAGAGTTCTCCATCCTAAAGTCAATGTTTGGCGCAAATGGAAGGAACGGTCCTGCCCTGAAGAGACAAATGATTTTATAACAACCGAATATTAATATATAACAATATTTGCTTATTTCCACCCCTTGATCAATGACACCCCTGGCGCCAGAATCCGCGGTGCCTCTACACTCCACAAGGTCGGACAGCTTCCCTAGTTCCAAAGCGTGGTCTTTTCTCCCTCTGACCTGTCCGTCATCAGTCCCTACCCAGAGTGAGTCAGCCAGGATCAGGGTCAAGGATCTGGACATTTCAATCGCTGCAAGAGACTGTACCCTAAGAACGGTAATGGGGAAAGTTTCCGCGTTGCCGCTTCATATTGGTTAATTGGTGCGTTTTTTTAACTTCGGCTTAAGCCAGGAAGCATCAAACATCTGCATTTTGGGAACCCTCCTTGTTTCGCTTTCAAGATAACGAGGTCCTACTAGTGATCATGCAAAAAGCCTTTTTTGAACGCCGCAAGTCGCAAGCCATTGGACAGGACGCTAGCCTTGTCCAGGTCTCACGTGGTTTAAATTCAGCCTCTGCGATCCCCTGCAGCGTTTGCTCGGGTGTCACCTTTAAAACTTTCGTTCCTTTTTGTAAAAAGCAAAAGACCCAGTTTAAACCTGCCGGCCCTGCACTGGCCAAACCCGATCCTTGTGAGGGGGAACTGGCGTCCCGGAGGACCGCAGCCTGGCTAGAGACTTAAAAGGTTGCCGAGTTGCAGCGATTCTGCACGCCGCCAACGCCACCCGAGGTCCCCTCCGGCGGCCCCGCGCCAGCTGAGGGGGAGGGGCGGCCGGGCGCAAACGCAGGCGGAGGTCGCCGCCCGGTTGTGCAATTCGGTTATGCAAATAAGCCAGTTTCTGCCGGCCAATCAGAAGCCGGATGTGTGGTGACGCGCGCGCCGAGCGCCTGTAGTATTTATAGATCGTATTTAAAGAGCCCTTGGGAGTCTCCCTGGGCTCGGCTGGGCGGCGGCGGTGGCAGCGGCGCAGCGGAGCTGCAGTTAGCGCGGTGTGCGTGAGGTGGCGGGGCGGCCGCCGTCCGTCCCGGCCCTGTGGGGTGTTGGGCTTGGGGGAGCGACCATACGCGTTTCGCGGTGGCTTTTACCCACGTCCTTGTTCGGTTTCTGGAAAGAGGTTGGACACGCTGCAGCTCCGACGATACTTTTGCTTAAGACAAAGCCAGAGATTTGGGAATCTCAAAAAAGCTGGGGGCAGAAGGTTTGAACTGACCCCACCCCAGCCCTGCACTAGAGCCACCAGCCGACGCCGTTTCCTGGTGCTGGCTGTGCGTAGAGGCGGCCTTCCTGGGGGGAGGGGTGAACAATGCCTCCTGAAAAGCCAAAAGCCGTCGAATGGGGGGCGGGGTTATTGGGCTGGTTGGTGTGTTCGTGGAAAATAAATTGCACGGTAATGGCCGTGGTTATCTTGGCGTTCGGTCGATTGATCTTCTGACTCCCCAGCCAGAGAACTGCACACTGCGGTGCGAAAGCAGGAAACTGGCATTACGTCAGAAGAGAGAAGAGACCCAAATTGCAACGGTTGCATTTTGTAGGGCTGGCCGGCTTCCTTTCCTAAACCTTATTTATTTTCCGTGGACAGGCTTTGCTGGGCTCGGGCACTACGTGCTGCCCCGCCGAGGCGTTGCAGGATTTTAGGCAAAGGGATGGGCGCTGGCGTGGTTCCTTGGGCACCAGCCCCAGGTCGCAGTATGTCCTCCCCGGAAAGCTCCTTAAGAGCCACAAGCAATTCGTTTTAAAGATAGCCCTTAGTTTGGTACGAGTTTACAGCAACCCCACGAAAACAGGTGGTGAATGGAAAGAAATCCCAGTACTATACAGGGCTGGACGTTGTCTCTGCACCTTGTCAGAGATCTCATTTTCAGTATTAGGTACGTGATTACAAGAAGCTTGTTCCCTGCTAGGGACCCGTCTCCTGAAATCTTGTTACTGCACCTTAGAAATCTCTTGAAAGACAAATGTGAAACAGAAGAAAATTGTGAATTAGGACGTTTTACCTCTTGGAAAAGTTTACTTATTGGAAAATGTTTGACACTAGCCTCACCTGCTCGGCTCCTCCCTCCTAGGTTCAAGATCATTACTAGGTAACTTAGGAACCCCATTCCACCCATGGGCAAAACTTAACACACACACAAGGCTGGTGATAATAGCTAAGGGTTGTTAACTGTTTTTTGCAAAGGCAGTCATTATCTCTTTAATTGTCACAATAGCTGGTTGAGGTGAGTACTGTTATCCCATCTTACAGATAAGAAAACATCCTGAGAATCCAGGTGTCCACCAGCTGGGCCAGAGGCAATCTTAATTCCAAAGTCTCTTTGTGCAGTGTCTGTGGGGAGAGGAGATGACTGGTCTAGGGACATTCCAGGCTCATATTACACCAGGAAGACCTTCATTCATTCCTGCTGTGTGTCAACTTCACTAAACCTAGTCCTGATTAAACATTGAGTGTCAGGTGACATGTTTTTAGTGTCCTGAAGTAAAAGGGACCCTTTTTTTTTTTTTTTGAGACAGAGCCTCAAGCTATCCCCCTGGGTAGAGTGCTATGGCATCACAGCTCACAGCAATCACCAACTCCTGGGCTCAAGCGAGTCTCCTGCCTCAGCCTCCCAAGTAGCTGGGACCACAGGCACCACAACGCCTGGCCATTTTTTGTTGTTGTTGCAACTGTCGTTGTTTTTGGCGGCCCGGGCTGGATTTGAACCTGCCACCTTAGGTGTATGTGGCTGGCACCTTAGCCACTTGAACCACAGGTGCCGAGCTGTAAGAGGGACTCTTTAGGAAAATCTGAGTTACTTAAACTGATTTTCTTTTTGCCTCACCTTTACAACGCTATCCTATAAAGACGTTTAATGATTAAACTTTATGAACACTACATGGCTCCTAGTTCAGGCCATGGGTAATAATATCCATTTCTCTTGAAACATACAGGGAACCTAAAGGACTGAGTGATTCCCATGTAAATTAGAGATGAGGTAGGGTTGAGAATTAGGGGATAACCCAATTCAAGATTAGTTGAGTCTATCTGTGGTGCCTTATCCTCTAATCATTAGTATCTAGACAAGAGAGACAGCCAGGGAAGGGAAACTCTGTGGTGTAGGAAGATTGTCTGTGATTAGTGTCTTTCAAGAGAAAATTCAAATGAGGAATTAATTATTTAGGGGGAGGAGAATGTACGAGTTTGTATAACCACAATTCTATATATTCAAAGCGTGATCTGAAAGCTAGACGCCTAACAGACCCAATTACAGCTGTGCCCCATCCTGGCTTGTGTAACAAGCTATGGAGGCTGTGACTCAGTTTTCCTCATCTGTAGAATGGTGGTTAACCTGCCAACCATTTCTGCCAACAGCTTGACTCCTGACTGTTCTCTGCTGCCTCCTCTTGTCACTAGTCCTTTAAATGCTGAAGTCTCTCAAAAGAGTTCCTTCCTGAGCTCAGTCTGTTATCACTCAGCACACTCTTCCTGGGTAACTACCCATGCCACGGCCCTATAACATCTGCAGCTTCCTGCTTCTGCTCACATCTTTCCTGAGCATAGATCTGTGTTTCTGACAGTATACAGAACAACCTCACTTGGACACCTCAAACTTAAGTGTTCCAAGCTCATTATCTGTCTCCCAGCCATCTCTGACTAAAGGGCAACTCCGCCTCTTTCTATCTCCACCTAGTTGTTCGAGTCAAAGCCTGGCCATCATTCCTCTTTCCTTTACCCAACCCATCAAATTAACGGTTGACTCCTAAACATGGTTCGGGCCATCAGCTATCTACTATCTCTAGCTCCTAAAACTCCCACTGTTCAGCTGAGTCTCTGAAATTCCACTTCAGTGGCCCTCAGAATGAAGCATGGCGTGGATTATAAAGCCCCTCAAGGTGGAGCCCACCTCTGGGTCTCCAGCTGCTTCCTTTGCTTGCACTCCACCCTTCAGCCTCTCTTAATTTTTTTCATTTCCTGTAATGCCAAATTCTCCTATTGTTTCTGTAAGCTTTAACATAGGCTCTTCCTAGAGTGCTGCCATTACCAACTCATCCCATCCCCATGCCCTTCTCTGACTATACAGCTCCTAATACTTTCAGTTGTCATTGTCCCTTCCACCAGAAAGCTGTCCCTGACCTCCACCAACTCCATGGAGGTGCTCCTCCAGCTGGATCCAAACAGTGCTTCCCCTTTACAGCACCAGTGCACTTGCGCTATGTCTTTGAACTTTTCTGAATTTATGCCCTTATTCATGTGGAAGGGGGATACATCAGAATCATTTGCAGTACTTTGTCAACCTGCATCCAAAACCTCACCCACCATTCATCACTCCCAGTCTGCGTTGGTGTGTCATGAGCAGCAAATCTCTTGTGTAGTGAGCCCCTGGCACTGAGACTGCTGTACCCCTTGAGTGCCATTAGGATAGACGAAAGGCTGCAGGTTGGTGTGCTATATGGGCAGCTCCCAGAGGAAAGGGATTGCACCTGTCCTGCCTGTGACTGTTTCCCTGGAGTGCGGTTCATAGCAGAGAGCACCCAGAAAGTACCCATGTGATTGATCAGGGAGGTGGGGATTAGACAACATATGAACGCCCAGGCACAATAGGCATTGGGTAGATCTGGACTGTTTTTCTCTGCACATGTTAACAGGGAGCTTAGGAGTTATCCTTTGATGCTTTGGCCTGTCGTTCTTGTCATCCTCATCCTTCAAGTCAGTGAAAGGATGAGATTTAGAGGAGGTTCCTAGCTGTGTCACTATAGCTGTGTTTTTATTTAAACAAAGCAAAACAAAAACACCATGTGAATCCTGGACCTGATTTTTGATTGGCACTCTGTTAGTAAGCAAACTAAGCAAACTGCCTCTCATTTATTGTTTCTTAACAGTAAATGGTCTGCTTATTTGTTTGGTTTTTTTTTTTTTTTTTTTTTGAGACGGAGTCTCATTTTGTGCCCCTCGGTAGAGTGCTATGTTGTCACAGCTCATAGCAATCTCCCACTTTTAGGCTTAGGCAGTTCTCTTGCCTCAAGTTCCCGGGTAGCTGGGACTACAGGTGCCTGCCACAATGCCTGGCTGTTTTTTGTTTGTTTGTTTGTTTTTTATTTTTTATTTTTTGCAGTTTTTGGCTGGGGCTGGGTTTGAACCCACCACCTCCAGTATATGGGGCCAGCACCCTACTCCTGGAGCCACAGCCGTCGCCCACCTGGCTATTTTTTTGTTGCATTTGTCACTGCCATTTTAGCTGGCTGGGGCCGGGTTTGAACCTGCCACCCTCAGTATATAGGGCCAGCGCCCTACCCACTGAGCCACAGGCACTGCCCTATTTGTTGTTTTCTTAAAGGAGAAATATGCCTACCAAAATCCTTTCCTGAAGGGAGCTATCTGCAGGAAAGGAACTTCATTCCTGTCTTCAAAGAAGTGGGACTGAAAGGAGAGGCAACGCTAGGGAGGTGAAGGTGTAAGGGGGACTTACTTAGAACCGTGACACTCCCGTGAGCCTGGGCAGGAACTACTGCCAAATGGGTGACTGCAAAGCATTAGTGGCCTGGGACAGTCCTGCACAAAAGACAACAAGATCCAGTGAGATCTGGAGATAGGTCTGGATTTGAGTTTAACTCTGTGGCCTTGATCAATAGCACAGGCTCTCTGGGTCCTTTCTTGGCTTCCTCTTTGGTGAACCAAGATTCCATTTGTCCTACTTACCTACAATATATCCCATGGTTTGTCAGAATACAAATACCTTGTGAGATGTAAAGTACCATATAAATATAGGGTGTTAGTAAACAATGTTAATTGTAAGGTATTGACTTATGGATTATAAATCAATATACATTTATTGAGTGTGATGTGGTCGGTAGATGACAGGGCACAAAGGTGAATGAAGAGGAAAAGGGATTTATATGTATCTATCCTGACAATTTCTGTTCCAAACTCTTTTGTAGTCTATCTTCTTTTTTTTTTTTTTTTTCTGAGACAGAGCCTCAAGCTGTCCCCCTGGATAGAGTGCTATGGCATCACAGCTCACAGCAACCTCCAACTCCTGGGCTCAAGCGAGTCTCTTGCCTCAGCCTCCCAAGTAGCTGGGACCACAGGCACCCGCCACAACGCCCGGCTATTTTTTGGTTGCAGCCGTCATTGTTGTTTGGTGGGTCCGGGCTGGGGATTCGAACCTGCCACCTTAGGCGTATGTGGCTGGCACCTTAGCCGGTTGAGCTATAGGCCCCGAGCCTAAAGGAAATTTCTTAATGTTGCTTCTGGTTAAATAAGCTGTTTAATTCTTGATCATCTGTTAGAATGCATCAGATAATTTAAACATGGATTTTTTCCAGTTAACTTAAATTGAGTTTAATTTTGAGCTTCTTCTCTATCATTCTGCATGGTGTCATTTTTTTATTATCACGCTATATTTTTTCATGCATATTTTATTGAGATATAATTCAATGTCCGAAAACTCACTAATTAAAAATATACAATTCAGTACTTTTTAGTATGCCCATAGAGTTGTTTAAACATTAATTTTTAGTATATTTTCATCAACTCCAAAAGAATACCTGTACCTCTTAGTCATTCACTGCCATTACCCACTCCTTTCTAGTCCTGTACAGCCATTAATCACTTTCTGACACTGCAGATTTGCCTTATTATGGACATCTTGTAGAATGTACTTTTATAGCTGAATAATATTCTGCATATTGATACAGCACATTTTCATGTGTTCATCAGTTGATGGACATTTGGACTATTTGTACTTTGGGGCTCTGGTAAGTAGTGCTGCTGTAGCCTGTGTTTTAGTAGTGCTGTAGTAGTAGTAGCCTGTGTTTTAGGGTCTTGGGTATGTGCTTAGTAGTGGAGTTGCTATAGGTCATATGTTAACTCTGTTTGACATTTTGATGTCCTGCAAAATGTTTTCTTTTCTTTCTTTTTTTTTTTTTTTCCTTGAGACGGAGCCTCAAGCTATCCCCCTGGGTAGAGTGCCCTGGCATCACAGCTCACAGCAACCTCCAACTCCTGGGCTCAAGCGAGTCTCCTGCCTCAACCTCCCAAGTAGCTGGGACCACAGGCGCCTGCCACAACACCTGGCCATTTTTTGGTTGCAGCCATCATTGTTGTTTGGTGGCCCGGGCTGGGGATTCGAACCCGCCACCTTAGGTGTTTGTGGCTGGCACCTTAGCTGCTTGAGCCACAGGCGCCGAGCCTGCAAAATGTTTTCTAAAGCAGCTGCACCATTTTATAATCCTTTACATTCATGCTATTATTTATTTTTGTTTATCTTTAATTTTAGCCATCGTAGTAGATGTGAAGTGATATCTCATTGTGGTTTAGATTTCCCTAATGATATGATTTTGAGTATCTTTTCAAGAGCTGATTGGTCATTTGTATGTCTTCTTTGGAAAAATGTCCATTCAAATCCATTGCCTGTTTTAAAATTACTTTATCTGATGTTCAGTTGTTAAGAGTTCATTTTATATTCTGGATACTCTTCCCTTATTAGACACATGATTTGTAAATATTTTATCCCATTCTGTAGATTATCTTTTTACTTTTTAAAAACCATACCATGAAGCTTATCATTTAATCATTTTAAGTGTATAATTTAGTGACACTGAATGAATACACTTCTCATGTTGTATAACCAAATAGTAACCCCTTTCTTCCCTCCCCCGGTCCTGATGTAACTACTGTTTTATTTTCTTTCTCTCTGAATTTGCGTATTTTATTATAGATAAACTCTTATAAGCAGAATTATTCCACATTTGTCTTTTTTCTTTTTCTTTTTTTTTAGAGACAGAGTCTCATTCTGTCACCCAGGCTGTAGTACAGTGGCCCAGTCATAGCTAACTGCAGCCTCAGACTCCTGTTCTCAAGCAGTCCTCCTATCTTAGCTTCCCAAGTAGCTGGGACTACAAGCACATGCCACCATACCTGGCTAATTTTTTTATTTTTTATTTTTGTAGAAATGGGGTCTTGCTGGGATACCCAGGCTAGTCTTGGGCTCCTGGGCTCAAGTGACTCTCCTTCCCGGGCCTCCCAAAGCTCTGGGAGAACAGGTGTGAGCCACAGTACTTGGGCCGTGTTTGTCCTTCTGTATCTGACTTCTTTCACTTAGCCCAGCATCTTAAGTTTCATCCATGTTGTAGCATATATCAGAATTTCCTTTTTCTGACTGAATAATAATCCATTGTTTGTATATATCACATTTTTCTATCCACCCTTTGATTGATGGACATCTGGGTTGCTTCTGTCTTTTTGCCATTGTGAATAATGTGGTGATAAATGTTGGCAGACAAGTACTACATATCTGTTTGAATCTAATTTTCAGTTCTTTGAATGTGTACCCAGGAATGGAATTGCTGGATCTTAAGGTAGTCTGTATTTAACTTTCTAAAGGATCTTCCAGCTATTTCCCACAGCAGCATATTTCCTAACTGTCTTTTCATTTTTTTGACAGTATCCTTTGAAGTACAGAAGGCTTTAATTATTTTTTATTTTTTGGGATTCATTGAGGGTACAAAGAATTAGGTTACACTGATTGCATTTGTTAGATAAAGTCCCTCTTATAATTGTGTCACCCCCAAGAGGTGTGCCAAATACCGTGACCCCCCATCCGCCTTCTTCCTCTCTGCTCCCGCTCTCTCATTCCCCTGTCCCCCACCATGTATTAGGTCATCTGCCACCTTCATATTAGAATTAAGTACATTGGATTCTTGCTTCTCCATTCTTATGCTGCTTTACTGTGAAGAATGTATTCTGCCTCAATCCAAGTTAATACAAAAGATGTAAAGTCTCCATCTAATAATGGCTGAATAGTATTCCATGGTATACATATACTACAGTTTGTTAATCTGTTCCTAGGTTGGTGGGCATTTAGGTGGTTTCCACACTAGGCATCTACCCAGAAGAAAAAAAAAATCATTTTATCATAAGGACATTTGCACTAGACTTTTTATTGCAACTCAAAAGTCTTTCATTTTAATTCTGTTTTTTAAAACTCAGTTTTTTGTGCTTTGAGTGTTATCTAAGAAACCATGGCCTAACCAAGGTCATGAAGATTTATTCCTATACTCTTTTCTAATATTTTTATAGTTAACAGTTCTCACATTTAGGCCTGTGATCCATTTAGAGTTAATTTTTGTTTAAGATGTTAGGTCGGGATCCTTCTTTTGCATGTAGTTATCAAATTGTCACAGTACCATTTATTTAAAAGACTTATTTTTCCCCATTGAATTGCCTTGGCATTTTTTAGAAAACCAATTAAACATAAATACAATAATTTATTTTTGGATAGTCAGTTTTATTCCTTGACATAGGTAGGTAGATATCTGCCATTAACCATTACCACATTATCTTGATTACTGTAGCTTTGAAGTGTAAGTTTTAAAAACTAGAAGTGTTGAGTTCTCTTACTTCATATTCTTTCTTGGGATTCTTTGGTTATTCTGAATATGAATTTTAAGACTAAGTTGTCAACTTCTGCTCTCCCAGCTTCCATTGCTTCATTATTCATTCATTTAACTCCTTGGCCAAGTTAAGCTATCTTTGTAGTCTCTGAGCATATACTTGGAACCCCAGTATACAAAAGTGAGCTATTCTGTACTGAATTTTGCGTGCCAAGCTTTGAGCCTTTTTCTATCCAGCAGCAGCCCTTGGAGGTCTCTATAGAATGCTGAAGAGCTTAGTTAGAAAGCCACTAAAGTCCCGTCAGCCCTAAAATTTGATAATTCTATAGGAATTACATTAGCAGTTAGATTGTTGAACATTGAAAATAATTTACTTGTTGCCAAATTTAATTCTCATCTTAGACACCGTTTCTCCTGGACATGTTAATAGTATCTGAACACTTAGGTGCAGTCAGTCCCCAAGTTACAAATGACTTAGGTTCTGTAGGTTGTTCTTGAGTTTGTATGTAAGTTGGAACTGGTACATCATATACCTGTTACTTACAATACCCTCCATTCATAAGTGTAACTCATATGTCAGTGGGATGTTTGTAACTTGGGGACTTACTGTAATAGCCTTCATCCTTAAGGGTGAGTTGTACGTAAGTCAGATGTTTGTAACTCAGGGACTGTCTATTATTTCCCCTGTTCCCCAAATTTTCTTTCCTTGGCTTCAATTACACATAATCTTAAGTGCAACTTAAATTCCAACACTTTCAAGAAACTTTGCCAAATCATAGTAGCTCATAATAACATTTTTGATACTAATAATTCATTATAATAGTCATTTGTACCATTCACCTAGCACTTAGAAATTGCACAAGGTACTTTGAGCTACATAAATATGATTTAGGCCTAGATTCTGATCTAAAGAAATATACTAGTTGAATAGAGAGGTACACAGTAGTTATTGAGTTGAGAGTAATGAATGCCACAGGAGAAAAACAGATGGATGGAACTATTCCAGAATCCTCTGGAACTTAAGGAAGATAAAGATACCTTCTTTGCCCTGGGAGCCTAGGACAGAGTACCCCAGAAGAAATGGATTAGGTCTTGAAAGGCCTTCCTGACTTAGGAACAGCATGAATCAAGACAAAAGTAGGAAAGCATGAGATGGTAGGTAGTTTGGTTTGATTAAGAAGGGCAATAGGCTCGGCGCCTGTGGCTCAAGCAGCTAAGGTGCCAGCCACATACACCTGAGCTGGTGGGTCCAAATCCAGCCCAGGCCGCCAAACAACAATGACGGCTAGCTGGGCATTGTGGCGGGTGCCTGTAGTCCCAGCTACTTGGAAGGTGTGGAGGCAGGAGAATCGCTTGAGCCCAGGAGTTGGAAGTTGCTGTGAGCTCTGATGCTACAGCACTCTACCCAGGGCGACAGCTTGAGGCTCTGTCTCAAAAAAAAAAAAAGAGGCTCGGCGCCTATAGCTCAACCAGCTAAGGCACCAGCCACATACACCTAAGGTGGCGGGTTCGAATCCCCAGCCCAGACCCGCCAAACAACAATGATGGCTGCAACCAAAAAATGGCCGGGCGTTGTGGCGGGCGCCTGTGGTCCCAGCTACTTGGGAGGTGGAGGCAAGAGACTCGCTTGAGCCCAGGAGTTGGAGGTTGCTGTGAGCTGTAATGCCACGG
>CAUYTI010035075.1:0-10738 GCA_963575145.1 Galago senegalensis | reverse complement strand
TTTTTTTTTTTTGGTTGTAGTTGTCATCATTGTTGTTTGTGCTGGATTCGAACCCGCCAGCTCTGGTGTATGTGGCTGGCGCCCTAGCTGCTTGAGCTACAGGCACTGAGCCAAGAGAGTAGATTTAAATGAAATGTTCTCATCATGAAAAAAAATTACAAGTGTGTGAGGTAATGGATATGTTAAGGTGCTTATTTTAGTCATTCCACAATGGATATGTATATCAAAATATCATGCTATACACCATAAATATATACATTTTTTATTATCAGTTAAAAACAAATCAATTAGGTTAAGAATAGTGACTTAAACCTATAAGCCTAGCATTCAGGGAAGTCAAAATAAGAGGATTACCGGAGGCCAGAAGTTTAAGACCATCCAGGGCAACCTAGCAAGACCCTATCTTTTTTTTTTTTTTTTTGAGACAGAGCCTCAAGCTGTCCCCCTGGGTAGAGTGCTGTGGCATCACAGCTCACAGCAACCTCCAACTCCTGGGCTCAAGTCTCCTGCCTCAGCTCAAGTCTCCTGCCTCAGCCTCCCAAGTAGCTGGGACCACAGGCGCCTGCCACAACACCCCGCTATTTTTTTTTTTTTTTTGGTTGCAGCCATCATTGTTATTTTGGCAGGCCAGGGCTGGATTTGAATAGGCCACCTTAGGTGTATGTGGCTGGCACCTTAGCCACTTGAGCCACAGGCCCCGAAACAGACCCTATCTCTTTAAAAAAAAAAAAAATTAGTTGAGCATAGTGGTATATATCTACAGCCCTAGCTACTCAGGAGGCTGACACAGGAGGATCACTTGAGGCCAAAAATACAAGGTTATATTGAGCACCCAACCTGGGTGCCAGAGCGGAACCCTGCCTCTAAAAAAGAAAAGTAAATTAAAATAAGCCCCCAAAGCACTGTGCTTCTCATTCCCTATCTCTATAGGTATTTTTTTTGCCCTTTCTCTCCAGGCTGCTCTGAGCCCCACAGGCTGACTCCTGTGGACCATCTCACTCAGGTTCCCAAGCCAAATGATCTGATAGGGTTCAGCTAATCAGAGGGTACTGATAAGAGATCAGAGAATAAAAGGAAAGAAGTCAGAGCTTCCTCCTCCGTTCCCCCACAGGCCATGACTCTGCCTTGTGCAGTAGGTGCATGCATCTTTGGCATCTCACGGGGTGGCCCTGCCTCCATGGTTCCAGATTTCACTGCGCTCTTTTCATATTGTGCCTCAGGCCCTAGAGATAGTAATAGCTTTCCACTATTGCTAGTCTCTAAGTACTTCACCTTTCTTTGTTTGCTTGCTTAGCACTACTCAACCTCTCTAAGTAAACTCTTCCTTAAAAACACATTTATTTGAGCCATTTAGGGGTGAATTCTGTTCCCTGCCGGGACCCACTCTTAAATAGACATTTTCCAAAGTGACAATGTAGCTGTCACTCATTATAAGGACAAGTCATAATTTATTTATTCATTTCTTCATTGAGAGAGATTTATCATAATTTCAATTGAATTATTTATTACAAATAATGGTACAAAGAACATCCTTGTGTGGGGGTATGTATACGTGTGTGTATACTCTTGCAAGTATTTCTGTAGGGGAGATTCCTAAGACTGAAATTGCTTGAATGGAAGGCACACATATTTTGAATTTGTTATTTTCCTCTCCCTACTGGTCATAAATTCAATCAACTCCTCTCCCTGGAACATACTTAACACCTAATAAACAACAAAAAAAGCTATAGCCCACCTGTAATCCTAGCAGTGTAGGAGGCCAAGGTGGGTGGATTGCTTGAGCTCATGAGCTTGAGACCAACCTAACCAAAAAGCCAGACCTCATCTCTACTAAAAATAGGAAAAAAAAAAAAAAAACTCAGGCGAGAGGATCACTTGAGCCCAAGAATTGGAGGTTGCTGTGAGCTATGATGATGCCACGGCACTCTACCCAGGGCAACAGCTTGATACTCTGTCCCAAAAATAATAAAAGAAAAATCTATGGCCATGATACATTTAAAAAGCAAGGCTCTTTACTCAAATATGCATGCTTAGACCATTAATCCAAAGAAATGGATATATTAAAATCTAAAAATAAAGTAAGTCTTTATAAAGGAGTTTCTGAATCTTACAGCTATTCAGACGAGGTAATCCCTCAATCAGCTTTATTCCAAGGAAAGAGAACAATTTCTGACTGTTTTAACTAATCTGACCAGAAAAAGTTTCAGTCGTTCCCAAGTGTATTATATTAAGCACATGATTAACAATATAATTCAAAGAGCATTCCGATGCTGAGTTTTAGAGTACATTCACATAATCCACAACTTCTATCTGCAATGCAAATACCGACATGTCTGCTGTCACGGTCTGGGTTTAATATCTCAAAAGCACAAATAAGTTCCAAAGAGGCAAGACAGATGTTCCATCAGCAGGGACATGGTTTACCCCTGGCCCACCCGTCCTATGGAATGCTGTGTTGAGGCTTTAAAATATACTTCTTCGGTTATTACTGACTTTGAGCATCTTTCATGTTTGGGGTTTTTTTAACCCTTTCTCTACTTTCTCATGTGAATTATCTGTTCATATCCTTTGCCCATAGTTCCATTAGGTTGCCTTTTTTATCCACATGTAGAATGCTCACAGTTATGTGGATATTAGTTATTTGTTATGTGTGTAACACATATTTCCTCCCATTCATTTGATTGTCTTTCAGTTTTATTCGTGGTATTGTACCGTGCTGCCATCAAGTAATCAAATGATTCATCTATCAATATGGCTTTTCACCTTTTTACATCTTCTAAAAACAATAGATTCTTTGGGGGGAGTTGCTTTTTTATTTTTGCCTTTTGTTTTTGTTGTTGCTGTTTTAGAAATAGGGTCTCACTTTTTCACCCTGGAGTTGAGTGCTATGGCATCATAGCTCACAGCAACTTCAAACTCCTAGGCTCACAGCAACCTCAAACTCCTAGGCTTAAGTGACCCCCACGCCTCAGCTTCCAGAGTAGCTGGGACTACAAGTGCCCTCAATACAGCTGGCTAATTTTTTTTTTCCATTTTAGTAGAGATAGGCTCTTGCTCTTGCTCTGGCTGGTCTCAAACTCCTGACCTCAAGCTCCCAAAATACTAGGATTACAGATGTGAGCCAATGTTCAGTGGCTTCTATGTTTTTAATACCACTTCTATTAATATTTCTGTGTGGTAAGAAGTAGAAATTTAATGTCTTCTTCCAAATGGAAGGCCAATCATCCTAATATCTTTCTTTTTTTTTTTGAGACAAAGTTTCACTATGTTGCCCTTGGTAGAGTGCTGTGGTGTCACAGCTCACAGCAACCTCCAACTCCTGGGCTTATGCAATTCTCTTGCCTCAGCCTTCCAAGTAGCTGGGACTACAGGCACCCACCACAACACCCGGCTATTTTTTTTGTTGCAGTGGTCATTGTTGTTTAGCTGGCCAGGGCTGGGTTCAAACCCACCAGCCTCAGTGCATGTGGCCAGCACTGTAACCCCTGTGCTACAGGCACTGAGCCTATCCTATTATCTTTCACAGAATCCCCAATGAATGTCTTCTCATCTTTCATTAATTTTGGTCACGCTCATCTGTAGACCAGTCACTCTGGACAGGGTGATTGGATGTGCTTAAGTCAACCAAGGCAGTAACTGGAGCTAAAGATAGGGTCGGTTCCTCTCAACTCATTTCAATAAGGCTGAATGAATGAAAAGTAATGACTGAAATAAATTTCGAGAAACTGCTCCTCAAAGAGGGTGCAATAAATGCCGGGAGAAAAAAAAACAGATGTTCCCCTGTGTAACCTTATAACTGACCCCATTTCTTATCTACATTCACTCATTTCTCTAATCCTACATCAAAGTTGGTGATATGCTTTATAACATCCTGTCATACCAGGTAGCAAAGAAGATAACAAAGACAATTATAGTTGTGCCAAAGGCAATTTTGACCAAGATAGGACAATTTGAGTCTCATTAAGGATAATAATTGTAATGAATTGAAACCCTTAAATATGTTTCAATCTATGGGTTCATAATGGTTTAAAAACAAACAACTACAGCATTCTCTCCTTATCTGTGTTTTGCTTTTGTGGTTTCTCTCTCTCTCTCTCTTTTTTTTCTTGTTAAAGCAGGCCCAAGCCAGGTTTGAACCCACCACCCCTGGTTACATGGGTCTTGTGGTTTCTTACTCTTGGCCAATTGAAATCTGAAAATATTAAATGGACAATTTCAGAAAGAAACAATTCCTAAATTTTAAATTGTGTGCATTCTGAGTATAACATGATTAAATCTCTCACTGTCCTGCTCCATCCCCCGGGGACATTAATCCCCTCTTTGTCCAGCAAATCTACACTGTCCACCAGTTAGTCACTTAGGCGCCAACTGGATTATCAGATCTGCTGTGGCAGTATCACAGTGTTTGTGTTCAAAGAACCTTTATTTTACATAATAACGGCCCAATACACAAAAGTAGTGATGAGAGTAATTTGTAAAATGCTTCCTTTGAGTGAAAGGGTGAAAGTTCTAGACATAATAAGAAAAAAAATTATATGCTGAGGTTGCTATGAATCTTCTATCTGTGAAATTATGAAGAAGGAAAAAGAAATTTGTCCTAGGCCAGGTGCAGTGGCTCACACTTATAATCCTAGCACTCTGGGAGGCTCAGAGGCAAGAAGATCTTGCCTTGGGAGACTGTGTACTTATAACTGTGTTACTTGGGAGTAACTGTGTTACTTGGGAGTCTGAGGCAAGAAGATCTTTTGAGCCCAAGAGTTTGAGGTTGCTGTGAGCTATGATACCAGAGCACTCTACCCAGTAGGACAGAGTGAGACTCTGTCTCAAAAAGAAAAGGTTCAGCTCTCATAGCACAGTAGTTACAGCACCAGCTACATACACCTAATTTGGTGGGTTTGAACCCTGCCCGGGGCCAGCTAAACAACAATTACAACTTCAATAAAAAATAGCCAGTTGTTGTGGCAGGTGCCTGTAGTTCCAGCTACTTGGGAGGCTGAGGCAAGAGAATCTCTTAACCCTGAGAGTTTGAGGTTGCTGTGAGCTGTAACGCACGTCACCCTACTGAGGGCAACATAGTAAAACTCTGTCTCAAAAAAAAAAAAGATGGAAAAGGCATTGAATTTGTGTGTGGAAGACATGAACAGAAATAAGTTCCAGTAATGTGTTGCTTCACACATCATTGAGCCTATACAAAGGCTTCAGCAAGGGATCCCTTAAAAAGAGCAACACTAAGCCATTTGCCACAAGTAAAGGATGTGTGCACAGATTTAGGAATATGGAAAGTCAGTAGTAGCCTGATTCTACATCACTCTGCCTAAGTCATTCACCTCACTCCATCTTATCATGTAGGTATTGAATCATCCCACATCATCACAAGAAGGAAAAGAGTGGCTCGGTGCCTGTAGCTCAAGTGGATAGGGCGCCAGCCACATACACTGGAGGTGGAGGGTTTAAGACCAGCCAGGCCTGTCAAACAGCAATGACAACTGCAGCCAAAAAATGGCCAGGCATTGTGGCAGGCACCTGTAGTCCCAGAAACTTGGGAGGCTGAGGCAGGAGAATCACTTATGCCCAAAGAGTTTGAGGTTGCTGTGAGCTGTGACACTTGGCATTCTACAGAGGGTGACATAGTGAGACTCTGTCTCAAAAATACAATAAGGTATTTTGAGAAAGAAAGAGACCATAGTCACATAACTTTTGTTATAGTGTATTATTATACTTGGTTTATTATTAATTATTGTTAGTTTCTTACTATGCTTAATTTATAAGTCAAACTTTACCATAAGCATGTGTGCATAGGAAAAAACATAGTGTGTGTGTGTGTGTGTGTGTGTGTGTGTGTGTGTGTGTGGTTCAGTACCATCTCAGTTTCAGACATCTGTGGGGGTCTTGGAACTTATCACCCCCTGGAATAAGGGGGCACTACTGTGAATGGTCACTTTGAAGGATGAAAGGCAGCTACTCAATAGCTTAAAAACTTGTAAATATGGGACTGAGAAAGCATTTTTCTTGCCTTTCCTGTATGAAGTATACCCCGGATATAAGGAAATGCTATAGAAGTCTAGATACAGTTGCATGATTTTGCAAATATACTAAAGACTATTGAATTACATCTTTTTATTTTGAGACAGAATCTTGTTCTGCCATTCTGGCTAGAGTGCCGTGGTGCCTCAGCCTCCCAAGTAACTGGGACTACAGGCTTGTGCCATCATGCTCAGCTAATTTGTCCATTTTGGGTGGAGACAGGATCTCATTCTTGCTCAGGCTATTCTCAAATTCATGAGCTCAAGTAACTTATCCTCCTGCCTTAGCCTCCCAAATAGCTGGAACTGCAGGTGTGTACCACAATGACTGACTAATTTCTTCTATTTTTTTTAGAGACAGGATCTCTCCCTTGCTCAGGCTGGTCTTGACTCCTGAGCTCAAGGAAACCTCCTGCCTCAACCTCCCAAAGAGCTAGGATAACAGGCATAAGCCACCATGCCTAGCCAAATTATACCCTTTAAATCAGGGGTTCTCAAACTTTTTAAACAGGAAGCCGGTTCACTGTCCCTCAGACTGTTGAGAGCCGGACTGTGGGCTCTGGGATGAGTCAGTTGCTAAGCAGGATAAGCAGCAGTGGCAAAAAACACCCGGTGGTCCAGATAAATGTCCTAAGCAGGCTGCATGTGGCCCACGAGCCATAGTTTGAGGACGCCTGCTTTAAACAGATGAATTCTGTGTTATATGAATTTATATCTCAATAAAGTGTGTGTGTGTGTGTGTGTGTGTGTGTGTTTAAGTCAAGAGAGCAGATACTTTGTGGAAAAGGACTGAGATTGGATGGGACATTTAGAGGGGTTTGGGGGTAGCTGAAAGAAGGTTCCATTTTTTGACCTAGGTGGTAAATACAAAGATATTCTTTTTTCATTTCTCTATTTGTTTTTGAGGAAAAGGAAAGAGAAATTTATTACTTCGTTGGCAAAGAAAGAAAATGGCAGACTATGATCTCAAAATCTAGATTCTCTTCACAATAATTTGTTTTATGCATTTTTATTAAACTGTATTTTTTTATTTTTCAGTAAAAAGTTAAGGAAAATAAGCCACTCGAGGCAAAAGCATGGGTGTCTCCTCAATGTGCCTCTCAGAGCCCTGGGCTGCTACACTAACAGGCTGTTCCTGATATCATGCAGCTCAGTGAAGTGATGTGGGTGGTTTGTTGCAATCCGTGGGTGGACGGCCACTAGAGGCAGGTCTGTGGTGAACTTGGGCTCCACAAAAGGGCTGTAACTGACTCAGAACTGAACTTCAGACTTCTCCAAGAGAAGCTGACAAGACTATGTCTGTGTTGCCTGAAAACATGAGCCCAGAGTCTAATCCCTTAGAATTTCCTTGGTGATGATGAGATGAGCAACAATGGTTGCATTTTTTTTTATACTTCTCTTGTGCTGGAGAAGGTTTTGCTCAATTAAAAAGCAGCTGTAGATTCCATTTATATGAGGTACCTAGACTAGGCAAATTCAGAGCCAAAAATTAGATTAGTGGCTACCAGGGGCTGGGAGCAGCAGAAGGATAGAGTGCTACTGTCTGATGAGCACAGAGATTCTGCTTGGGGTGATGAAGAAGTTCTAGGTATGGATAGTGGTGGTGGTCACACAACACCACTGTTTAAAGAGTTTGAGGACCCCTGATTTAAAGGGTGCATCTGAATGTACCTAATGCCACTCAGCCATACCCCGTAAAATGATTAAAATGATAAATTCTGTGTTGAGTATCTTCTACCACAATACACAATAATACCAAAAAAGAAAAAAAACTATACAGAAAAGAGAAGGAACTCCCTATACAACTTAATCAAACTAATTGAAGAAAAATATAAAATTCTTGAAAAGATCAAGCATATTAAAAGAGATTAAGATGGCCCGGGATTATCCTTAAAAGGTACCAGCTTCCTAAAGACTCAAGGGGAACAGAAAATCTGAAAGCCACTGATGAAAAGCTGAACCAGTCCAATGCTATACTCTGTGGCAAAGTAGATCTTACAGAAAAAGAACTGAAAAAAGAGAGACCTGGCTCGGTGCCCGTAGCACAGTGGTTGTGGCACTAGCCACATGCACCGAGGCTGGCGGGTTCGAACCCGGCCCGGACCACCTAAAGCAACGATTGCAACTGCAACAAAGGACGGCCGGGCATTGTGGTGGGCGCTTGTGGTCCCCGTTGCTTGGGAGGCTGGGGTAAGAGAATCACGTGGGCCCAGGATTTTGAGGTTGCTGTGAGCTGTGGCACTAAGGCACTCTACCGAAGGCGATACAGTGGGAGTCTGTCTCAAATAAATAAATAAATAAGAGAAACCTGGACAATGGATTGTTGTCATTATCAGGATAAAAACATAACAGATTAAAATCCAGGCAGTCGCCCAGCTTTTTCTTCTGGCAGAGTATTCTCCAATATGGTTCTCCACCCTGGGGCCAGCCTTCCTCGGAGAGCAGATCTTTTTTTCTTTTTCTTAGAGCAGATCTTTCCATTCCTCTCCATTCAGATGCCTCATTCTTTTTCTTTCTTTCTTTCCTTTTTCTTTGAGATAGAGTCTCATTTCGTCCCCCAAGACAGAGTGCCTTGGCGTCATAGCTCACACCAACCTCAAACTCTTGGGCTCAAGCGATCCCATTGCCTCAGTTTTTTATTTTTAGTGGAGACAGGGTCTCACTCTTGCTCAGGCTGGTCTTGAACCAGTGAGCTCAAGCTCTCCACCTGCCTCAGCCTCCCAGAGTGCTAGGATTACAGCCCAGAAGCTTCATTCTTCTGACTTGCAGGAGTCCAGGGGTCCACAAAACCAATTGGATATCTGAGTAGGGAAAGAAAGCTTTGTTTTAAGGAATCGTGTTCACACGATTGTAAAGGCTGGCAAGTGTGAAATTTCTAGAGCAGGCCAGCAAGCCCTGGGAGCTCCGGCCTGCTACATACTTACTTGGGTGAATGTTTTGTGTTCAGTATTTTAAAAGGATGCTGTTTGTCTACCTGCTGGGTACACACACTCACACAAACATGCTCAGGGAAGACTTGATGCGGTTTTGA
The DNA here is from genome assembly GCA_963575145.1 of Galago senegalensis. NCBI lineage: Eukaryota > Metazoa > Chordata > Mammalia > Primates > Galagidae > Galago > Galago senegalensis. The sequence continues at coordinate 1,684 of CAUYTI010035075.1, read as the reverse complement.
GTCTGGAATGTGCAGACAGGAGAAACTGAGTGTAAACTCAGACAGGGGTAGACACTATAGTCTTGAGGCAGAATTGTTTGCATTTCAGAAATCCTCAGTCTTTACTCTTAACCTATAATTCCAGCACTTTGAGAGGTTTACCCATGTTACCGAGGGTAGTAAGTAGCACTTTATCCAAAGGCTCTAAAGTCTGCTTGTTAGAGTACAAATCACATCTAACAAATACCTTCACAGCAACATGGTGTTTGGCCAAAACAACCGGGCACCTTAGGCCACCAAGTTGACACATAAAATTAGGCATCACAAGCCTCATCCTCTAATTCACAGACCTTTGCAGACATCTTCTTCCCCAGAAAGCATCCATGGCTCACCAAATGACTCCACCTGTCCTGTAGCAGCAAGGAGACATTTCTGTCCACTCGAGTGTTTCCCTCTTCTTTTCCTTCTTTTTTTTTTCTTTTTTCTTTGAGACAGAGTCTCACTATATCACCCTCGGTAGAGTACTATGATATCACAACTCACAGCAATCTCTAACTCTTGGGCTTAAGTGATTCTCTTGCCTCAGCCTCCCAAGTAGCTGGGACTACAGGCACCTGCCACAACGCCCAGCAATTTTTTGGTTGTAGTTGTCATGGTTGTTTAGCTGGCCCGGGCTGAGTTCAAACCCTCCTGCCTTGTTGCATGTGGCTGGCGCCTTAACCACTGACCTACAAGCACTTTTCTTCTTTTTCCATGTACCGTTTCACTCCACCATCCTAATATCCTGAACCTGTTATTGAACTAAAGACTTTTTTGAGTCTCTTTTTAAAATTAATTTTGAATTGTTACTTCCTTTTAGTGAGGAAATTGCTGTCACTTACGTGGTTATATTTTTAGGACAATGAAAGATTTACAGAAGAATTGTGATTCTCGTGGTTGTGTTTTGTAAATAAAGTCCTTGGCTTACTGCTGCTTTTCTAGTTCCCACGACCGTGGCTGGCATTCAACAGGAAGGAGTTCAATAAACATCTGTTGAATAAAGCTGTTAATAAGGGAAATTAGTAACCATCCACACCGTTCTTGCACTCTAAGATCGATTTTAATTTGTCACCATACACCGTTCGGAATACATTTATACTAAACCTTATCAGTTACCGACTCTTCTATGTTTCTTTGTGCAGCTGGGCCTGTTTGTTTTCTTGTGCTGCCTTTGTCCTGGTTGGGACCAGAGTTAAGCCATGTCTGTACAACGAGTCTCAGAGCTTCCCATTTAACCTGGTCTCTGCAAAGGATTGGAATGCTCTGTTCTCTGACTACTTGAGAGAACTCCTAAAGCGTTTGGGCCACAGTGGCTTTTTGTGGGTATTTCTTGGATAATCATCTCAATCTCTTTGTTGGTTATTTGTCTATTCAGGTTTTCTACCTCTTGCAGATTCAATTTTGAAATTAACACCATAGATTTTCTTCTTCGTTCCCACTCTGTGGGTTTTAACGTGTAGTGGCTCCTTTTGTGAAAGAGCTACACGTCTCTTTTTTTTTTTTTTAGAGACAGGGCCTCAAGCTGTCCCCCCTGGGTAGAGTGCCGTGGCATTACAGCTCACAGCAACCTCCAACTCCTGGGCTCAAGCGAGTCTCCTGCCTCCGCCTCCCAAGTAGCTGGGACCACAGGCACCCGCCACAACGCCCGGCTATTTTTTGGTTGCAG
>CAUYTI010035073.1:0-20404 GCA_963575145.1 Galago senegalensis | reverse complement strand
ATGGGACTGACATGTTTAAGTTAGTGTTCCAAGGTATGGCCAACTCAAGGGAAGTCTTTATCACACTCCTCTGGATGGATGGTTTGGAAGGCCCTTAGGGGGCTCTGTGTTGGTCAGCTGACTTCTAGAGATCCCTGAGCTCCCAGGCAATGGGCTTTCCAGTAAGCCCCCCAGGGACTCCATCAGTCTAACAAAGATGGAGAGCAGGGTCAGCCCTGCCCCCAAAAGGTAGAGGTTTAACACAGGCTTCATGGCTGAAAGGATTCCGCTCCTTTGCAAAGCAGTAGGGTTGCCTTCTGCTACCCGGGGGTCTCTGGATCCTTGAGGAGAAAAAGCCAGAAGCAACTTGCTTTCGGTCGCCGGAGTCGTGCAAGAGTCGAGGGGAAAGTGGGCCAACTAGCAGCAGCGCGGGAGCATCACAGACACAGCTCTCAAAACTCAACAGAACCTTTTTTTTTTTTTTATTAAATCATAGCTGTCTACATTAATGCAGTCATGGGGTACAATGTGCTGATTTTATATACAATTTGGAATATTTTCATCAAACTGGTTAACATAGCCTTCATGGCATTTTCCTAGTTATTGTGTTAAGACATTTATATTCTACATTTAGTAAATTTCACATGTACCCTTGTAAGATGCACAGTAGGTGTGGTCCCACCAATTACCCTCCCTCCACCCATCCTCCCCACTCTCCTCCGTTCCCTCTCCCCTTTCCCCTTCTTCTTGAGCTATAATTGGGTTATAGCTTCGTAAGACTGCTATAAATTGGTTTCATAGAAAGACTGAGTACATTGGATACTTTTTCTTCCATTCTTGAGATACTTTGCTAAGAAGAATATGTTCCAGTTCCATCCACATAAACATGTAAGAGGTAAAGTCTCCATCTTTCTTTAAGGCTGCATAGTATTCCATGGTGTACACAGTAATTCTTATTGAGAAGTGATTGTGTATCAGGAACTGCACCCACATTAGCTTATCTAATCACAGAGCAACATCCTGTCTAGAAGTGATTATCAGCCTTAATCTACAGATTAAACAGAGTTGTGTAGAAGCTAGTGACATGTGCAATGAAGGTCTCATACCTAGAGCAAAATTGAAAAATTAAACCCTGGTTTACCTAACCCTACATGCTTTCCCCTTTAACCGAATCATGTGCATTTCCTTCAAAATAGTCCTACTTCTAGACACTTACTAAATTATACCTGCCCTTGTACTAGTTTGGTCTGATTTGTGTTTTTTGGAAAAGACAACTGTTGCGCCCAAGCTTGGTATATGAATGTCCACACAAAAGATCAGGATAAAGCCTGTTCCCCCTACCAATTTTATTTCTAAAGGACTCCTGAAAAATTGTACTTGGAAATGTTCATCTTCAATCAACTGTCTTACTTGTCTAGATTGAGCAGTGAATGAGTTATGAAGTACGTTGCTTATTATAAGCAGGCTCTCAATGAATGATTATTGAATCGAATATAATAATTATGCATAAGAACGCAAGCTAAAGTTTTTACATTTCCCTACAACTCCTTTTGGCTCATACTCTTGCCCTCACTTTGATATACTTAAGAGTATCCAATTAATTAATATGCGCTATTGATTGCTTTAAGTACTTCACTTGAGCTGCTCTAGGAAAAACAGACAGTAATAATTACTTAAGTGGATCATATTAAAGCTCTAAGAATTAATCAATTAGCATATATTTAAGATAGGAGCTAGGAAAGAACAGTGCTGCCAGACATAAGGACCAGGCATGTACCTGGACTTCCTAAACTTTTTTTTTCTTCTTTGTGTGATGGTGTTTGAAGATAACAGATTCCCCTTTGAAGATTTTAACACTGACAAAGATTTTCTCCTTGACCAGCCAGGCTCCTCTGAGACCAGATCTTATTAGGCTTCAATATTGCCCTATAACCTTGAATGAATATTAATTAAGTTTCATAATAAAGTTACAATAGCACAGGGCCATATCCCTGGGTTGGCCCTCATCCTCTTCAAAGTACTTGCCTAAGAAATCTGGAAGCTGGACCTGGCATGGTGGCTTACACCTGTCATCCTAGCACTCTGGGAGGCCTAGGCAAGAGGACTGGTTGAGCTCAGGAATTTAAGACCAGCCTGAGCAAGAGCAAGACAATTTAAGACCAGCCCGAGAAAGAGAAAGACTTAGAGAGAGAGAGAGAAATTAGCCAGGTGTGGTACCCAGTGCCCATAATCCCAGCTATTTGCTATGGTAAGAGGGTTTCTTCAGCACAAGAGTTTGAGATTGCTGTGAGCTATGATGATGCTAGGGTGCTCTAGCCTGGAAAGCAAAGCGAGACTTTGTCTAAAAAACAAACAAACAAACAAACAAACAAAACCTGCAAAGCTGGAAGAATTTACTCTTTATTCTGGTCAACACTTGTCCACAGGTCCCTAACCACTCTTTCTATAGAACATTTACTATAAATGATTTGTGATTGTCAATCCTTCCTTTGACCCTTTGAGATGTGAGTGTATCACTTCAAAGGACCTGAAAGCCACCCTTTGGATGTCGTCATCAAGAAGAATAGGCCTTTGTCTGCAGAGTCAGCACAAGGACAGAATCCTAACTTTGGTGCCAGGACAGAAGCCTGCCTTTGACAGCTCCCAGCCGGCAGCTGTGCATTAGCAAGCCTAATCCCGTTTCCCCTGCCTAACCCATTGTCACTTCTCAGTCCCCTGATTCGAGGACTCCTCCACCTGACCCTATGTCGGTCCTCCCTTTATCCTCATTATTCTTCAAACATCCAGTCTCTTCTGTAAAAATTGAAGTTGAGTTCAGTTCATGCTGGACACTTCTTCCCCACTGCAATAGTTACCACTGATTAAATCTGTCCTCACCACTCCAGCTGGTGTCTGCGTTGCTTATCTTTGTCAAACAAATACTTGATCCTCATTAGACCTGGATACTGGGAAGCTAAATTTGGGTTAATTAATCACTAATTAATACGAGGTGAAACATAAACTTTCGGGTGCAATAACAAATTGCTGAAAGGAATATAATTTGAATCACATTCCTAATCAAGGTAATATATAGAATACTGGTAACACTTTCCACTTGGAATGGTAAGGGTGGCTACAACCTAAATATATCTTTACATACATAAAATGTTGTCTTAGGGAATGAACCTTTAAAGCGCCAGTACATGTGAATGTAAAGTTACATATCTTCCTAGGTATTATTCTTTTCTTTTTTTTATTTTTTTATTTATTTTATTTATTTATTTTTTTGACCAGGGCTGGGTTTGAACCTGCCACCTCCGGCATATGGGGCCAGCGCCCTACCCTTTTGAGCCACAGGAGCCACCTAGTATTATTCTTTTCTTAATCGTAAGCAAAATATTCCTTAGAAAATACAGAACATATTAAAATATAAAAATCTCATGTACACTTACCACACTTTGTTATTCACTGTTTATATTATTCTGTAACATTTCTGCTAAGCTTTTTCTGTTTCCTTAGAATTAACGTTATATCACAAAAGCGTCCCTTTGTCATTAAGAACCTTAAAAACCAGTTTTTAATGCCTACAAGATTTCCCAAGAAATGAATGTATATAGCATGGTTGATATAATCGCCCCTCATTTAGATTGGTTTTAAAATTCTTTCTATATAAATAGTACAGGCAAGATTATGTGCAAGAGAAATAATTTTATTCCTTGGATTTTTAAGGCTCGATTTATAGGAGTGAAATTACTAATTCAAAGACCAGAAACCTCTTGGCGCTGGTGATTTATCTTTCCAATTCTCTTCCTTTCTCACAAGCCTCTTTGGAAGTGTTAGAAATTGCTGCCTAGATAAATTCTTAAAAAAACAACACTCCTTTTAAGTTTTCTTCTCATCTAATAGATGAAAAAGGGTGTTCCACATGGGCACTCATTTATTTCTTTGATTATAGGTGAAGCTGAATTAAAGTTGCCAAAGACGAATTTAGGATGAAGAGAAGAATGAGGATTACAGCGTGAACGCCATAAGGAAGGCCCCCTCCCCGGGTGCTTTTCCAAACTATGGAGGTATTTACATCCCTTGGGAGGTTTCATTTCATACCACCTGAAGAAAAGGGAACACCACATTCATTGGATATCACCTTTAATAGTTTCAGGGGTCCTCAAACTCTGGCCCGCTGGACACCTGCTGAGGACATTTATCCGGCCTGCCAGGTGTTTTTGCCGCCGCTGCCTGTCTTGCTTAGCAGCCGACTTATCCCAGGGCCCACAGTCCGGACCTCCAACAGTCTGAGGGACAGTGAACTGGCCCCCTGTTTAGAAAGTTTGAAATTATTAAATTAGTTATTAAAAGTTAAAAACTATTAGCAGTAATAGTTACTCAACTAAACTATTAACTTAGTAATAGTTACCTATTTACTTAGTTAATGGTTACTTAACTAAACTATTAACTTGGTAATAGTTACCTAGTTACTTAGTTAATGGTCACTTAACTAAACTATTAACTTGGTAATAGTTACTTAGTTAATGGTCACCTAACTAAACTATTAACTAACTAATGGTTACTTAACTAAACTATTAACTAAGTAATAGTTACCTAGTTATTTAGGTAATGGTCACCTAACTAAACTATTAACTTGGTAATAGTTACCTAGTTACTTAGTTAATGGTCACTTAACTAAACTATTAACTTAGTAATAGTTACCTCAATAGATTAGGCTTAAGAATGCCTAATACTGGAAATAAGATAGGATGCTGATTTCCAAGCTCAAACAATTGCTCAGGTTAAAGTGGAATGGGGTTGCAAACATAATTAGGGCTGAGGTTCCTAAACCGTGAGATGCCTGGATGGGCTGTGCAGACTGTCTGGGTTCAGGACGCAGTATTGTAAACCAGCCACCTGGGCAAGATGTGCCCTTTCACCTGAAGGACACTGGGAGGCCGGCAAGCAAGAAGTGCCCTGTGACCTCCTCCTGTCCTCTTCTCTCCTTCTCCTGTGTCTCCAAAGAAGGTCATAAAAATGAGAGCTCTCCCTTAAGGCAAGCCATAAAATCTAGAAAGGTTACTCTTGGACCCGAGTGCGTGAGTCGTGAGACCCCCTTTCCTGAGGAGTCCTGCTCCACACCCAGGGGAAGGAAAGCTACAAAGAGAGACCCGGGAGAGTCTGGACAGACAGGCCGTGCCAGTTTCTCCCTAAATTCATTACCACTGGGTCACGTCCTTTAGGACCAATCATATTTCTCCACCACTATCCACTTGTATTGGTCAGACTTAGCCTAAAAACCCAGTTTCCCCGGATCTTTGGGTTTTTACTTCTGAACGCTCTGATGACTCATAACACTTTGTTGAATACTTGTAATGCTTTCCTATTGCTTACCTGTCTTTGTTATAGGAACCTCGCCCCGGTGACCGGTGAAGAAAAGGTATTATCTTTTTAACCCTACAGTAACTTAGTTTCCACATCACTGATATGCCCTAAAAACAAGCACACAAAACGGACGCCCAGGGAGGTTATACAGCTTACCAAATGCTAGAGATGCTAGCCAGACATCTCCAGTGCTTTACAGACTTGTACACCAGGCATGTTTTTTACTTTTTCTCTCTCCTATGTCCCAACTTGCCCCATTTTATTTGGCAACAGGATAATTTCTTTAAAAAAACGCACCATTACATGTGTTGACTATATATATATATATATATATATATATATATATATATATACACACACATATATATATCCGTTTCAAATATTACTCATCTAACTTTACAGCTGTGAGCTTTATGCTAGTCTCATTTTTTGTTTTTCTTTCTTCCTAGGACATGCTTACATGCAATTAAGCATTAAATAGAGAAGGAAAAAAAAAAGCCAAAAAAAGGTAAGAATTGAAGTTCTATTTCTTAAGAATAAATATAATGTGATTATTTGAAAGAAAGCAATGTGGGAAATGGTGATATTCTAGTAACCATTTATAGGACATTGGTAGCTTTCTTTTATTTTTTTGGCCGGGGCCAGGTTTGAACCTGCCACCTCCAGCTGTATGGGGCTGGGACTCTACTCCTTGAGCCACAGGCACCGCCCGGTAGCTTTCTGGATAATTCATGTCAGGAGTAGTATCTTTCTTCTACATTGAAAAACCAGTTTTTACTACTAATCTGGCAACTCTTTCATCCTGTCAATTTTTAGAGATGACTATTATGATAAAAATATTTTTTCTTTCACTCATACGATAGAATGGAATTTTTAAAGTTTTTTTTTTTGTTTCTTCCTATCCATTAAGCCCTCCCCTCTTATTTTAACATGGTGTCACAAATACTTAGAATTTGCAATAAGGAACACTTCAGGAAACACATCTTTATCTTTGAATCTTTACTTGGGTTCCCATCAGCTGAACAACTGGACTGTGCCATCCAGGCCAACCCATTTAGCTCAACTGGCTGAAAGGTCTAGGAGCTCCTTATGTTATGAATTTGACATGCAGTCTCTCACTTAACCGTGCCTACATTCTGTTGTGACTCAGAAAATTGGTACTGACTTAGAGTGATCTCTGGGCCTTTGTGTGCCCTTCCATCATTAACTATTCAGGCATCTCCTTCTTTTTCTCTGTTTTGTCTTATGTACTAGGTCCTAGCATCCAGTAACTACAATTCTCAGAACCTCCATCAGCACTTAGTAGCATCAGTTGGAGACACTTGCCTGAGATCTGGGAGGCAGACAACAAACAAAAGCCATTGTTACTTCTCTGCAGACTCAGGCAAGAGTCCTTGGACTTAGAAGCCCAAGAGATACTTACAGTGATTCTAAATGATCACTGATTCAGGCAGGGCAGCAGATAGCTGAAAAATCCCTGAATTTCTTGATCATCAGTAGCATGCTTCCTGACCTTGGTCTCCAAGTTGTTTTGAGAGCTGCTGATTATCCACACAGAACAGCTTCTTTCTGGAAATACCTGGTGTAATGTATGTTTGCCTAATGAAGCATTCACTGATACTGCTACTTTATTTCTGGGGGAAAAAAAAGATATCTGATTTCTTAGCATGAAGTACTTCTATGTTCACCTAATCAGATGAGGCAATTATTTACTTTTTAATTTAATATTTCAGCTGCTATAGTGTGTGTGTGTGCGCATATATGTGTGTGTTCTTACAGAAAGCATTGCCCAGGGTACTGACCAAGCATAAAGATGAATAAGATTCAGGAGCTCCAAGAAAACAAAGTGAAAAGATACACCTTACCCCAGGTAGGCTTTGAAATGATGTAAGAGGCATACAGGGCTCATGGAAATATAAATTACAAGTTCAATACCTTATAAGTATTGAACTAGGGACATATAGGAAAGCTCTGTAAGGGATATAAAATTTATTCTTTAACCTTTTAAAATTTATTGATTTCTTTCCATTTTTTATTTTTTGCGATTTTTGGCCAGAGGTGGGTTTGAATCCGCCACCTCTGGCAAATGGGGCCGGCGCCCTACTCCTTCGAGCCACAGGTGCCGCCCCAGGAATATTAAATTTAAATGTTAAAAAGTTAGGGAAGGGCTACTACCATGAGGATACAGTACAAGGAAAGGGAGACCAATAGGAAGGTGTGGATGTACTTGTAAAATAATTAAACATTCGTTTCCATGGGGTGGGTTAGGGTAGTAGGCTCAGAGAAGGAAGTGGTGACCAGCTGGCTTTCACTGCCAAGCTGAGGAGTTTGCCTTGTGATCTACAGTGAGCAATCTCTCAATGATTTTTGAGCATGGTCTTATCATAATCATAGTGGTCTCTCTAAAACAAGCAGTATCTACACATGAAAGGTGGATAGAGGAAGGAACATCAGTGGCAGGAAGATTGTTTGAGAATTTAGGGGTTTAGAGGTGTAGGGTTGGGGAGGTCTAGAGAGGGCCTAACACACTCAGGAATGAAGGGGCAGGAGAGGGCCTTTGTATTACTCCTTTCTGTTCTTTTCAGAATGGAATGAATGCCAGAGTTTCACTATTAATGCTGCTTCCCTCTACCTTTGATAACTGGGAGGTCTGCTCAGGGAGCTTGCTTCTTCACGCCTCACCATTCTGCTCTCAAACGTTACTATTGAACCTCATTTACCAGGGAAGAAAGGAAGCCAGGCAGCTGATCCCCGCAATGAGTCACTTGCCGGCAAGACAAGAGCAGATTCCAAATGCAATTCTCCATCCTGTAGGCTGCTTTCACCTTTGATCAGCCTCAACTCAAACGATTTCAGTTAACCTCTGCACATCCGTCAGCCTTCTTACTCAACTTAGGGTAGGGCTGCTTCGTAGGGACTCCACAGACACTCACAGATCCACCACTGAAGGCCCAGCAGAGGGGGCTGACACCCTCCCCCCACACACACAGAGCCCTGGCATTGAGAAGAATTATTTACAAGAAAGGAAACTGAGCTCCCAAGAATCACAGTGAAAAGACACAGGGAGCTTCCCGTTAATGTCATGAAGAGAAGCCCAGGAGAATAAGTTGATTTGTATTGCTTTAAGGTTTGATTCAGGGGACTGGGAGTTTGGGATAAATTACATTCATTTTCTAGTAGCAACCCATGACTAACATGGTGTAGAAAGCTGCGGTGTCTCCGGACTGCAGGGAGCACCCCGAATGAGAGGTAGTGTCGTGTAGAGGAATGAATGAAAAGCCAATCTGGCTATTCGTGGGCTGGGACGGGGTTCCAGGGCCACTGACTTATCATGTGACATTGACAAGCTGATTTAAATCTACTAGGAGGCCCTCTCCCCACCTTTTTGAAATTGAGGAGGTTGAACTGCAGGGGCTTGAATTTTAAGATCTCTAAAATTCTATGACTGCTATAGAAAAAAAAAAATAGAATAAGCATTCAAAAACTCTTGTATGTACTCCTTGAAAGTCTCTCTGATTTTTATTCTTTTCTTTTCTCTTTTTAAGACAGGATCTCACTCGGTCACCCTGGCTAGAGTTTGGTGCTGTCATCGTAGCTCCCTGCACCCTCCAACTCCTGGGCTCAAGTGATCTGCTTTACTTAGCCTCCTTAGTAGCTGGGACTATAGGTGTGCTAATTATCCAGCTGCAGGCTGGCTAATTTTTCTATTGAGAAAGGGTCTTACTCTTGGCTCATGCTGGATTCAAACTCCTGGCCTTAAGCAGTCCTCCTGCCTTGGCTTCCCAGAGTGCTAGGGTTATAGGTGAGCCTGGCAACCACCGTGCCTGGCCTCCACTTACTTTCCAATTTTCTCTCAAGAACCCCAGGAGTAATCTTCCACATCTCTCTTTGTTTAACTAACATTCATTTTCGGTAGACTTAAAATTTAATTTCCAAGTGTATAGCTGCTAATATTTTAATGGAGAAAAACTTCCGGTGGAGGACATCTTCCTCTTAAGAGTACACCTATTGTTTCTGTTACCTAATGAGCCTTTGAGATTTGGGATAGCAACTGGTAGAGGTGGCGGGAGTGATCTGAGCGACGTGCCAAAGACCTTAGTGTAGGAATTTAAAGTGCTTGGCCCGCGTTCACATTAAACTTTGTATTGTTCAGGAAATTATTTAATAGAAAGGATGGTTAGAAATAAACTGAGAACTTGGCTTGTGCAGATAATGGACAGGAAGACAAGTTTAAAAATTTTTTCTTGGCAAATTTTCCTTTAGCCCTCGTCCCCTATAATTCACATGTGAATTGTAAGATTGGTTAGAAACAGTAGCATTGACATGTGGTTTTTACCACAGGTCACAGGTTGCTGTGAGCAGTGAAGCCATGGCACTCTACCCAGGGGGATAGCTTGAGGCTCTGTCTCAAAAAAAAAAAAAAAAAAAAAAAGATTTGGCTTCTGACTAATGAGAAAATCTAAAAAGTCAAGAAGATTTAGCCATTGCAGTTAGAACCAAAACGGAAGATGACAGAGAGGTCTGTGGGACATGGTCACCTCTGGGCAGATGTGTCCTCAGCAGGTACATGGCCAGGGCTCTCCTGGAGGGTCTGTGATGGCTCCTGTCCCACAGGGCTAGAGGATGGCAGATAAAATGGGTGCGAAACAGAGGAGAGAGAATAATCAGAGAATAATCGGCTGGGCATTTTGATTCTGTTTGTCACCATATCAGATGCACTGTGACTTTCTGGGACCCGGGGCTTGTTATCTCCTGAAGGTCACGAAAGATCAATGAGAAGCACTGTAAGATTTCAAGCACATTCGAAGTTTTGTTTGTTTGTTTTTTGGGACAGAGTCTCACTCAGTTGCCCTGAGTAGAGTGCTACAGCAACCCCAAACTCTTATACTCAGCAATTCTCTTGCCTCAGCCTCCCGAGTAGCTGGGGCTACAGTGCCCTCCACAATGCCTGGCTAATATTTTAGAGACAGGGTCTTATTGTGGCTCAGCCTGGTCTCAAATTTGTTAGCTCAAGCAATCCACCTACCTTGGCCTCCCAGAGTGCTAGGATTACAATATTGCTTTAAAGATAGTGCTCTGGCTTAATTGTGGAGAGAGTCGAGGGGGCAGGAAAGCTACATCACCCCTACAGAGGCAAAGCTGGCAATAGTGAGGACAAGGATTGCAGCAGTGTAGATTGAGTGAAGACAGTGTAACCAAAGTGTAAGTTGAGGGAAGAGTAAGAGAATTTTGCAGTAGATTCAACGTGAAGGAAAAAAGAGAGAGATGAGTCAAGGACAATTCAAGTATCAATATGTACAAATGGAATGCTCGTATACTGTGGGTGGGAACGGAAACTGACACAACCCCTATGGGAAACAGTTTGGAGAGTCTTCAGAGAACTAAAGGTAGACCTTCCATCCAATCCAGCAATTCTACTGCTAGGTATTTACCCAAAGGAATAGAAGTCATTTTATAAAAAAGCCCCCACCCCCCATCGGAATGTTTATCACAGAAAAATTCACAATTGCAAAGATGTGACATTAACCTTAGGGCCCCTCAGCTGATGAGTGGATAAAGAAAACGTGGTCTTTATATACCATGGATACCACTCAGCTAGAAAAAGGAATGAAATGAAGTTTTGCACCAGCTTGGATAGAACCAGAGACTGTTACCCTAAGTGAAGTATCTCTTCAAACAAATACCACGCGGTCTCACTTACAAGTGGGAGTTATGTAGTCCTAAAGCAATGTAGGAGACAGTGTAAACTTAGAAGGAAAAAGGGTGGGAGAAGAACCCACCTGTTAGGGTTTGGCACCCTTAGCTCAATGGTTAGGGCACCAGCCACAAGCAATAGGGCTGGTAGGCTAAAACCAGGCCTGGGCCTGCTAAACAACAACAACAACAATAAAAAATAGCTGGGCATTGTGGTGGGCGCCTATAGTCCCAGCTACCTGAGAGGCAGAGGCAAGAGAATCACGTAAGCCCAAGAGTTTGAGGTTGCTGTGAGCTGTGATGTTACAGCACTCTACTGAGGGCAACATAGTGAGACTCTGTCCCACAAACAAAACAAAACAAAACACAAAACTACCTGTAGGGTGTCATAGACACTGTTCTGATGATGGGTACACTGAAAGCCCTGGCTTCAGAATTACACAATTTATTCTTGTAACTAAAACCTCTTGTACCAGCTAACTCTACTGAAATTAAAAAAAAAAAAAATGGGCAGGTGGTAGAGATCGGAACTCTGAAAGCAGAGTTGGTCAGGAGGCAACGGTAGAGGGAGAATTGATTTGGGGGCACCTGGTTATGGTTCTTCTGTCCTGTCCATGTGGAAATGCGGAGTAGGCAGTCGAATGGGTGCGCCAGGGCACTGTACCCCCATGGAGCTTGAGATTTGAGAGTCAGCACAAAATACGTTGTAGACAGAATATTCCAGAAATGTGAGGACAGAAGTACAGGGTAAAAATGATGCAATGGGAAGCAGTCCTTGCTAACAGGCCTGAGGCGGAGAGGTGTTGTTTGTACAGCCACACATCTTTTTCCTGGTGGTGGGGAAGATTCTGAAGTCACGCCTGACTGCTCCGTGGAATCCTGGCTGCGTTGCACAGTGCAATACAGAGGCTCATATTTTATTAGGTTTATGTTGTCCAACTTTTTATTTTGTTCCAAGAAAAATTACGTAAAACAATTTAGGAATGAAGTCTCTGATGCCTGCTTCCCGGCTCTGCATGTCCATCAGCTCAACAGGCAGGCAAGTGACCTGTCAAGATACCTCTCTGGGTGTTTCTAATTGCATGGGTTTTATTTATGACACAAATTGTACTGGACAGCTTTTCCCCAGTTGCAATCTTCGTTTAAATTGCTGCCGTTTTAGCAGCAGAAAGTAGAAACAGAATTTAAAAAGAAATGTACAAATGACCAGTTGCTTAGACAGCTATGGTTTATAACTTCCACAGGCTGGTGGTTTAGGTGGTAAACATTATTAACCACCATGGCCTGTTAGATAGTAACTCAATGCAAAGAATCTTATTTTCACACTTAAAGACTGAGTTGTTTTAATTCATGTTTCTTTGAAATGAAGGTGCTTTCAGACTGTATAATGTAGCTGCTACTGCTATCCGTTAGGCAACCGCTTAAGAAGATTTTTCACTTCTACCTTGGGTATTGTAATTAAAGCTCAAACTTTAAAGATAAGCAAGTATCAGGATTCACTAAATTAAAGACCCAGTTGTCTCTCTGGAGAATTATTCTTTGGGGAATTTCACTGTCTTGTGATCCTCTATCTTTTCTCTCTTTAATAATAATATATTATCTTATAATTACATTTTAATAAAATAGGTCTCAAAGGCAACTATCCAATGGATTTTTCTACCCCTGTAGAATTCTTTATGTAAAAAATGATATTAATTCAGATACAATTGTGTCATAATTACATTTAAGTAACCCATTGTCATTGGCAAAATCATTAGAAAGGATTTCGCTGAACTTAGCACCTGTCACAATACAAAATGGGAGAATAGTCAAGCTTTTTATAAACTACAAGGCTTTCCCATCTGTAGTCACCAGTAGGTAAGCACTTGTCCTCAGCACCCTGCTGATGCTTTTCATTTGATTGTGTAAATTCTCTAACTCAAAGACAGAAACAAAGTCCTTCGTTCTGCGTGTTCTGCTTGGTTTATATATTGCTTTTCTGAAAAAGAAAAAAAAAAGTGCGCTTGTACCTGCGGGACGTTGTATCCTGAGCATTGATGACTGATCCAACCCAGACCAGGCTCTCCACTCAATTGACTGGACTTTACCCCTTTTCAGCATTTGTGTTTCTAAGTCCTGCCATCGTTTCCCTACGTGGGACCTTGTCTATGGCTGTTTCTTTTCCAAATTAGTTCTTATACACACAAACCCTGTTTGTATGTATTATTTAAACTTCAGATTGATTTTGAGAGTACAAATGTTTGGGTTACATTGTTTTCATTTCAAAGGTAAAGTTCAAGTTGTAGTTGGGCCCTTCCACCAGGGGGCGTGCTGGACACCCTCACGTTGGGCACATTGGGGGAGATCCCGCCAATTAACCTCCCTCCTCCTCTTTCCCTCCTCCGTTCTCCCCTTGACTAAAATATACTTGGGTTTCTCTTTCACGTGGGCGTGCAGTTGTTTATAGATCACAGAAATCCTATGAACAGGGCCACTTTCTCAATGAATTGGTTAATATGGAATATGCTGTGCTGATATCACGGGTAGCAAACCAGCCAGAAAGAGACCTGGTTAATTTCACGTTCTTTAAAGGGAAGTGATCGTTTGGCACGTCCACTCCAGGAACGTTTTTATTGAAAATAATTATTCGGACAAACCTCGATCCAACCTCTTAGATCACAGTCGCAAACGATTGTCATAAATAAAAGTATAAATTAAAAGTCCCTCTACACTTAGCTAGATGGTGACATTGGAAGGGTAATTTATGTAGTTTATTTAATGCCTCGTGTAATTTTGTACAATTTATAGATAATTCAGAGATAGGCCTAGCTTAGTACACTGCTCCTTATTACTTATTGGCCCACTGTGGCTTATGGGTTCTCTGTAGTGGTTTGATTCTACTTTATTTTTAAATCCGAAACAGTTGATCCTCTCAGGAGTGCCCCGTGTTGATTTGTGCGTTTGTTAAACGGGGACAGTATGATCTCTTATTGCAGAAATTTCTCATGCTCAGCATACAAACTTGCTGGAACTTGGGGCATTTCAATACTGCTTTCTCTTTAACTAGGTCACTTCAAAGCCATCAGAAAATCCTTGAAGCCATTTACACCTTACTAGAAGTGTTTCTCTCCGTGGGCCTTCCTCTGTCAACGCCTTCTTAACCCTGATCTTCACCTCCAGCCGCTGCTGTGTTCAGATCCTGGCAGTGAGTGAAATTTATATTTGCTCTTCTCATAGGAAAAATAAATCCAAGGTTGAGTTAAAGCTGACAAAGATCCCTCTAGTGAGAACCAGCATAGATTTTAGGGCACGTTCAAACATTCATACTGGCTGTAGCTGTTTGGGGGTTATTACTGTCTGGAATTAACCTAGATTTTAATTATTATGTTTGAGATACCTTTAAACTAGAAGTACCAGGTGCTTCTATTAGGCGGGTTTTATTTAGTAGTGAGATAAAAACATTCCTCAAACTCAGAAAATCTAACTCTGTTTAGAGATAACACAGGGTGGGGCTGAAGAGAAATCTTACAGATTGAAGTTGGATTTGGCTTATTTGGTGTATTTGCTTGAGATATATATTTTAATTACTGCAGATATAGTCTGGCTCTTCTTGCCTACATTTACTCTGGGTCACTCAGCTATTGGGAGTGGGCCCCACAAAACATCCGGGGCAGGATTTGAGCCTCAGATCCCCAGTGGGACAGCAGGACAGGGAAGTGGGAGATGGGGAGCAAACTCAGCAGCAGCTCTCGAGCAAACCAGGTCTAGTCATCACCGAGGTTCAGACCCACAGATCAGAACAGGTCCCTGAGGTCACGGGTGAGTGAAGGGTAGGTGCCAAAGCTACATTTGGTCCCACTGAAGGACAGCTGGAGTCTGGCTATTAATCGGTGCTTTTGAATTATGTAGCGTAGGGTTGCCCAGCATAACTTCAAACAAATGGGCCTGAACAAGCAATTGTCTGGTTTTGATGGGCTCTTAATCACACCTCTGTTAGTCTAAATTCCCAGTGAGGTCCTGCCTGGGCCCTCCTTTTGTAGGCGAATCTGGGAGATTTTCTCTAGTGTAAGTAGCAGGTGGGAGCCTGTAATTAATAATTCCTTGAGTGTTAAGGCACATATGACAGGCTTCTGGACATGGATTCTGCCCAGAAAATTATGTAGCAAATGTACACTAATACTTTTTGAATAGTAATACATTTATTCTGTATGTATGTATGCGTATATTTATTTATTTATTTTGAGACAGTCTCAGCATGTCACTCTTGGTAGAGTGCTGTAGTGTCACAGCTCACAGTAACCTCAAACTCTTGGGCTTAAGCAATTCTCTTGCATCAGCCTCTTAAGTAGCTGGGACTACAGGCATCCGCCCCAACACCTGGATACTTTTTTTGCTTTTTTTTTTTTTTTGGTTGCAGTTGTCATTGTTGTTTAGCTGACCCAGACAGGGTTCGAACCCACCAGTCTCTCTTTATGTAGCTGGTGCCGTAACCTCTGTGCTACAGGCTCCAAGCCAGTGAACTATTTTAATATTTATTTATTTATTTATTGAGATAGAATCTCACTTTGTCAGTCTCGGTAGAGTGTTGTGGCGTCATAGCTCACAGCAACCTCAAACTCCTGGGCTTAGGCGATTCTCTTGCTTCAGCCTCCCAAGTAGCTGGGACTACAGGTGCCTGTCACAACGCCTGGCTATTTTTTAGTTGCAGTTTGGCTGGGGCCGGGTTTGAACCTGCCACCCTTGGTATCTGGGACCAGTACCCTACCCACTGAGCCATAGGCACTGCCCCAGTAAACTATTTTAATAACTATTCTAGTAAGCAAATACTATAAGTGACAGCTAAGACCATCTTCTGTGAAGTCAGACACACAAATTCAAATGATGTTTTCCACATACTGCTAGATTGTGACTTAGGGCAAGTGAGTCTTAAAATTTTGAGTCTTAAAATTATTATCTCTGGGAGAATTTTCCAGAAACCCAGACTAGTTTTGGTGACCTTTGTGTCTCCTCTTGCGATACATCCTACTAACATGACACACAAAACCATTACAACAATAAAAGCAACAGACACTCTTAAAACAATAACAACTTGCACAAAATATTTCTTCACGTAAACCCCAAGAGACCAGAGACTCCCAACTATGCTATCTGCCACAGGACCTTGAGAAAGTAGCACCATATCCACTATGTAAACTTTGTATTCAACTGACTACCCAAGAGACTAAATAAATAAAGCCCATTTCCTTATCTTTAAATTGTGGGTAATATAATACTTACCTAAAAGTATGAGGATCCAGTGATGGAACACATTGCCCATGTAACATAGTTCCCATCTCTTAGCAAATCTTAGCTATGTGGTAATTATCTTCCTTTCTATGGACAAATTACATAAGCAGAAAACTTACTTTTACCATATTTGTACTGTATATAAAAATCTGATTTATTTTATAGATTTTTTTTTTTTTTTTGCTGATGTGCTTTCTTCCTTAGTGACCTATTGAATGCCTGACTCAAATTTCTACCTATCTAGACTCGACACTAACCCTAGCTGAATTTAACATCACATTGTTTCTTTTTCTGCAAGTGCTGCATTCTGTGAACTAGCTTAGAAGCACTTGGAATATTCTCTTCATAACAAAATCTACTATTTATCTCTTCGGTTCTGTCAGCCTGATATATCTTTCCATCCCCCTAGGCAGAATCCCCTTCAGTTTAAAGGATGGCTTTGCCTTCCCTACAGACACACTCCATTAAAAGATAGTTTATTCCTTCTCTCCCTCATTTAAATACAGTGCACAGAGATTTCTGTTAAAATGAAAAATTGCGTTATGAGTTAAGCTCTGTGCACTGTATTTTTATAAAAGTAGTCGCATCACATAGAAGAAAGCATTTATACGACCAAAGAAATGGCCTTTTGAACTTGGGATATTCAGCCTTTTGACCTTGGTGCTCCCTCTCTGCCGAAGGCATTGAACCCCGTGTTGGAGAATTACCTGAAGAGCTGGGGTATAAACTCACATCTGGAGTTGTTCCTAAATCAGCCTACGTTTCTGAAATGTTCTGTTGTGTCTGTGGACGGTGGGCAGGGTGGTTTTTTTCTTCCTATAAACTTAACTTTGACATTATTTACATTTTTATACCATTTAAGATTTTTTTCCCTGTGTCTTTCAGGGACCGAGCTGTAATAATTTCACCACCTACTAGTGTTTTTATGCTTTCCCCTTTGGTTAGTGAATATGTTGTAGACTCAGGATTGGAGAACATCCCTCTATTTGAAAGATTTCGGCAATTTCTTACGTAAATCTATGTTAATGCTATTTATAATTTGTTAAACATCTATTTCCTTGTAGATCTTCTCCTTGCAGACAGAAAGGTTTTGTTATCGTAGTCTTTTTTCCCAGTGCGGCAAAAGTTCTGATTTTTTGTCATTTTTGTTTATTTTCTTTGCACATCTGCTGGGTTCAATGAACTTTTGTGAGTGTCCAGAAATCAGTATGGCTTACACTATGCTATTTCCAGGGATGCATCGGACAATGAATTGCTTAGATCTTTCTTTGTAAGAGCATTCTGAGTGGTGAGCTATTCACTGGGGCTGACTGCTGTGTTCTTTACTGAGTGAACAAATGTTGATACTGTGATCAATTTCCTTCATCAACTTCTGCGCTATGGAGTATAACACAAGAATCACTTTTCAGATGTGTTTGTATTTAAGCTAGTCGAGTTTGTACCTTAATGCAGGCACATTTATCGAAGAAGAAGGTAGAATTGAATTCATCTGTCTATAATATCTCTTTACCTTCTGGGCAGGGTTCTAGCCATTTGTTGTCATCGGTAAAGGGCTCCACAGATCAAGGGCCTGCATAAGAGTGACACCATGATTAGCAATTAGCTCATCATAACCGAACACTGGGATTGCAAAGGGATTGTTAAATACCTATGTTTTCTTATGAGACCATGTATAAGTATTTTCCCTTTTGTCTTGAATTGAGCCTGGGTTAGAGTGATGGTACTTAAAACAAGGTGATGCACAAAATCTTCTTAGCCTGACCCCGCTATTTTACAGGTGAAAAGACATAAGTTCTAACAGCTGCCCTGGGGTGTCGACAGTCACCCTTGTCGTTACTGTAAACCTGGGGCTGGAATCATTGATACACTGGGGACACCAAAGGTTTGAGCTAGCACTGAGTGGACTTTAAAAATTAAACCGATACTGCTTAAAGAAAATAATATCTTCACATTAAAGGATTATATAATTAGGGCAGCGCCTGTGGCTCAGAAGGGTAGGGTGCCGACCCATATATCGGGGGTGGCGGGTTCAAACCCAGCCCCTGGGCCAAAAAAAAAAAAAAAATTAAATAATTGGCTCTGTGCCCATAGCTCAGATGTTAGGGAACTGGCCACATACACCGGAGCTGTTGGGTTTGAACCCGGGCTGGGTCTGCTAAACAACAATGACAACTGCAACCAAAAGATAGCCATGCATTGTGGCAGGCACCTGTAGTCCTAGCTACTTGGGAGGCTGAAGCAAGAGAATTGCTTAAGCCCAGGAGTTTGAGGTTGCTGTGAGCTGTGATGCCACAGCACTCTACTGAGGGCAACATAGTGAGACTCTACCTCAACAACAACAACAAAACAATTATATAATTATTTTATTCCTCTTAATTAAGAAACCTATTAATATTCAGATGAGAAGTGAAGCTGGTAGAAGTCTGAATTATTTTTTTCTTCAATGAAATGTCATTTGTTTTTGTTACCTTTTTACTTTTAAAAACAGGTTTTGTAATTTCTCAAAAATAAAGGTTACTTGTTTGACTTTGATGCAGACTCACCATGAGTTTAAAGAAAATTTAACTGGTTAATATTCAGAAAACAAATATACGTAACATGAATCTGTATGTATTGAGACACAGACATATATATACATACATATGCAGTTCGTATATGTCTATTTTTATAAATGAGTAATTGCTAGGCATTAAGTATTATCTCCTCCAGTTATTATGATGCCAAACATTTTGTACCTTTATTATTAGAATTTTAAATTGATTAAATTCCACATTAGACGGTGGAATAAAAGTCACCACAATCTGAACTCTTCTCCTAAGGCTTGCAAGATTGGTGATAGAACCAACAGATTATCTCAATAGTTTTTTTAAGAGATACACATTTAACTTTAATTTGTCACGGTTTTTAACATTTTATTAGCACTTAAATACTCGGTTGGATTTATGGATTTTTAATGTATAAATCAAGAGGTTAAATAAGGTCATATCAAAATACAATTCATTTCAACACTGGATTTGCTTCGTAATAAATTATACATCTATTCAAATTTGATAAACCATGACAAATTATTTTTGAAAGTGACAGTAATGATTTACCTGTCATAGCAAATATGGAAATTTTCATTGTTCCAAAGCTTTGCCAATATTTTACATTGTAGTAATTCTTCTGAGTATGGTATGATATCTTCTTATACTTTTAATTTTCCTTTTTATGATAAATTTGGTATTTTATTTTATATCAAAATAAATAATGGGCATGTAGATGGATTTTTAAAGAGCTCCTGTAAGTCCCCTGCTCCATTTTCTAGTGAGATGTACAATATTTTCTTACTCATTTTGGAACTTTATGTTGAATGTGAAGTATTTATCAGTTTTGTTCAGAGTATGGCTTACCTTTTCATTCTACTAATGCTATTTTATTTTTATAAACAAAAGTTCTTGATTTCAATGCACAAGGTTTGCTCCCATAGAATTGTTATCAAAAGTGGCCAAATGGTGGCAATTTCATATAATTTGATCAATCTGGTGGTTCAGTTTTTCAATGATTCCCTTTATAAATAGTGTTTTTCATATCTTTTAAGAACTATTGCCCTCCCCGAGGTTCTGATATTCTCCTGTTATTGTTGAGGAGATTTCCTGTCTTTCCTTTTACGTTTAGTGCTGAAATTTATCTGAAATTCAGGGTTTTTTTTTTTTTTGGAGATTTTCACGCACATTACAATGTCTTTTCTGCCGTAAATTGTGTATCTACATTTAAGGATCAATATCTGGGCTTTTTATTCTGTCCCATTGGTGTATTTACGTAACACTGGTTTGATGCAACACCCTTATAAATATGCTCTTTTAAAAATAATATTCATGGCTTGGCGCCTATAGCTCAACTGGCTAAGGCGCCAGCCACGTACACCTAAGGTGGCGAGTTCGAATCCCCAGCCCGCACCCACCAAACAACAATGACGGCTGCAACCAAAAACTGGTCGGGCATTGTGGTGGATGCCTGTGGTCCCAGCTACTTGGGAGGTGGAGGCAAGAGACTCGCTTGAGCCCAGGAGTTGGAGGTTGCTGTGAGCTGTGATGTCACAGCACTCTACCCAGGGGGACAGCTTGAGGCTCTGTCT